>JAPYYS010001689.1:0-56580 GCA_030522525.1 Campopleginae sp. 14b
TTTTTTTTTTTTTTTTTTTTTTTTTTTTTTTCTTTGTTTCTTTTTTTTTTTTTTTTTTTTTAGTATCAATAGACACATCTAATCGTACTGACCGTGAAACGAAATATTTTTTATTTTTGAATTTCTTGGCTGTGCTTAGAAAAATAGAAGAAAAATGCCAAAATACTCGATTTTTTATCTGTTTTTTTTTTTTTTTCATTCATATTTTGATAACAGTTATCAATATTACTTAAGCCTGCACTATTAATTCGCAGATAAAAATAACTGGGCAATTGAGTCGAGAGTTTGAACCTCAAATTTCAGTTCTGTTTGGCTCTTCTTTATCCTTATCAGAATTATTTTATTTGCATATAAATGAGCGACCTAAAAATTATTTCCATACTGACTTCCTCGACATACAACGATACGAGTGACGTCCAAATATCGATTTTCAAAAATCTAATTATTCTCTTTCGTATGGATTTTCTCGGCGGACTGTACTTGTCGTGTTTTTCACATCGTGTTTTTTCCTCGGGAGTCACTTTTTCGAGTAAATATTTTTACCTTTTTTTTTAATCGTGAATCAAGAAATGCCACTCGGCGATAAAAGATACGGGAAATCTAAAAAAAAAAATGCTTCGATTTTAAAGAGTTTTACTCGTTCTTGAGAAATTCGTTTCGGAATACGTTGAAAACGATCGGGAGAGATGGAACTAAATCGGAATCTGGTACATTTACGATCGTAATATAAAATATCGACATGACGAAATAAAAACTGCAATATCTCGAATTTTTAATGACGAAATTATCGTATCGACTCATCGAAACTTCTCTCTCGTTCATGCTTATAAGAAAGTTCACTTCTTGGAACAAAGTTTATAGCATGCAACGACGTCGTCGGTTTCGTTGTCCTTGTCCAACGAAGCAGAGAAAAAGACAAGGAGTGATACGTACCGAACTCGAATCTTTTGCTCGTATTACACAAATCGATCCAAGGAAATTCACATTGGTATATCATCATTATTTTTATCGTCACGTTTTTTTTGTCGTTTTTTTTTCTTCCCTTTTCCAATCAATTCGAATTCGATACAGAGACTCTGGGCATCAATTAAATATATAATTTAGCTAGCAATTAAGTCTGCTCTCCATTTGCTGTAGAATTTTCTCACCCTCCACAAATCCTTCCATTAATGCAGCACGATTTAGCTTGTAGTCGTGTGTATAGAAACAGTTACACGACAAATCGTGTTTTTCCTCAGCCATTAAAAAAATACTGACAAGCATCTCTGACTTCCGTTCAACAATCAATGTTCTCTCAGGAACGGTTAGCTCGAGAATATTTTAACTCGAAATTTCGAAAAACATGAGTCATTCTTCGGCAAATGGGTATTTTTATTATATACGAAAGAATTTTGAGAAATAAGTTTTTTATTTTTATTCAATCCCGATTCCTTTTCCCCAATGTCAATAGCTCGGAATTTCTTGGAAGCGAATTGAAATACGAGGAGAGTTGAGCGGAAAAGGTCGCTCTTTGAATTTCGAAGAAAACTACTACTACCTTTTCAGAGCTGCCGATTTTTGGAATCTCGAAAAATCCTGATCATTCACGTGGCCATCCGGCTCAGTAGCGAGTTTCGATACGCCTTTTCGGTGCAAGTCTACCATAGAATTTTCGTTGTTCCGAGAACTGCTTTTGGGTTATTCCGATGACGATGAGAATATGCCGGAATGCTGAAAAATCAATCGACAAATTCGAATCATTGAAAAAGTAACAGTTACTGAAATTTCAACACGAAATATTCGAAAGCGTTTTATTTATTTTTGTGACGTACGCATAACAGTGAAAAAATGTTGGACGCTTGACGCTTTTTCTCAAGGCCTTTGTCCATGTATTTTCATCGCCTCTTCGGACTTCACTTCGTATGTTTATTTCGCCGAACCATTTATTCGAGATTGATTTTTTCAAGAAAATTCGTATAAGTTTGTTCTTTTTTTTCATTCCTTCCGGTTCTGGAGGCGTACACATGTAACCCAGTATGGTGTTAGCATGCTATGCGGTGTATACAAGTGCTACTGGTATTACCCGTATAGGTATGACGCGTCAGACCACGCGAAGGTCGGCGCTCTCGTGGAAACTCTCACGCGTTGAGTAACCTCTGCGAGGCCGGCTTCGCTACTCTTTCTCTCTTCCTCTGTCTCTCCCCATTTCTCTCGCTCTCGTTGGTTTCGATGGCTGCTCGAGAGTGAGAAACAACAACACACAGAGTGATGTGGTGTCGCGTTTGTATAACAGTTGTTCCGCTATAGATCGAATTCACGAATAAATACTAAATTCATGAAACGTCTGTTTTACGATTTTTATGCTGCCTGTCAATGTTTTCATTTTCTTTGAAAATTATTCCATTCTCTTGAACTTTGGATATTTCTTCAATTGCGAGTTCACCAGTCTTTTTCATCAACACGCACGTGTTGATTTCTTTGTGATAATTTTTGTTTTCACACAACATTTTGAGGATGTTATAAATTTGAAAGTTTTCGAGCACCCAACGATTTTAGTCTTCCCCATATTTCGCGTCGTTATTCGACGTATACCAGATTAATGTAAATCGTTGAAAACGTTGCGACGTAGACTATCCTATCTGACGTTTATATCGGTCACTCGCAGACACGAGAGTTTGTTAATTTCAAAAGTACCGGCTCGCAACGAGCTTCAACGCTTGTATGTCGGTTTTTATAAACTTTTTCGACGAGTACATGCCGCAATAATCGATCGGTTCGATAGCTACATTTTTATATGTGTCGCATACAAAGATCACGTGAAAGAATAAGAGAGAAAAAAAACGAACTAGAGACGAAAAAAGAACACACAACGAAAATAAATATCTAATGTAGGCCAATCGAATCGCGTTATTATGTCAGCGTACGTACGAATCAACTGGATATTTTTATCCTTCGACCTATATATACATCGCTATTATATTTAATCGAGAAATTAAATGATAGAATAGTCAATTCTCATGGATTTACTCGCCTTCGATTTTTACATATCGGCAGCTAAGCCTTCGGCCACGAACTAATGCGAATGTACATTGCCAAATGAGGCAAAAATCACTCCAAGCAATTATCCAAAGAATTTATTACATTTTTCAAAACTTTACAATCGCAAATTAGCGATTGCAGTTTTTTTGTTTGTTCGTTTTTTTTTCTCGAAGGGAGACGTAGAAAAATTCATACATCACGGAATATCCTCGATTTTTTAATACAATTATGATCGATTTTCTTTGCATCGTTATTAAGGTATATCCCGAACAATAGCAAACTTATTTGGACCTTAAAAACGACCACATTTCAAGTGCATACTGGGTCACGTGCTACGACCTTATAAATTCTGAAAGTCTCCATCGCTTCATCCTATTTTCGTCATTATATGACCTGAAAAATAATATCTTTTCGTGTTATTGTATTTCTAACTGGAAACTGTTTCAAGAATAGAAAAAAAAATCATTGCGAAAAGTCGAACGATTTCTTTTTCCAATTACAACATTTTTTCCTTCTTGCTGAATCTTTCTTCTTTGTGGTCAGTCGATCTTTGAAAAACTGGGGGTGAACAGGCTTTGTTTACTTTTCGGTTGACCGCGAACCTTGCGAACGGGAAGCGAGGCTCGTCCAACGACACAAACACACACACACACACAAACGGTTTCTCGGACCTTCGGCGATCGGTCAATCCGCGCACACAGTTCGTAGGCATCGTTGCCGCGTTCTGTAAAAATACTTTTTCTCGTATTTTTTATAATCCCATGATATACAGTTGAATCAACTGCGTAAAGGTACAAAATAAAAGAGATATTTGTGGCCACTTGACCGGCAGGTCTCAGTGTCCATACGTACAGGCGTTGCTTGCTGGCTTCATAGCGAATGGGGAATGTGTACACATTCATGCAACTGTGCACAATTACACTTGGCGCGTTTGTGTGCGTAATTACAGCGAAGTACTACAGCAGGACGGTTTGTCCCTTTTTCCTCCCGTTTACATTGGTATTCACATAAATATGTATTTATCCAGACACACACAGATGTAAATATGTATAGAGAGTGGAGCTGTGTGTTAAAGAGAGCTCGGTAGTGAAGACTTTTTTTTTCAGCGGTACGCAGTGCTCTTCTCACGCCTCCCTTCGCTCCTCATCTCTTTCGCTCACACTTCTCTCGTACCTCTCGAGATAATACGCTTTTGCTACTCGATCCGCGTAAACTTGTTGCATTATTCATTTTCTCTCGTAGATGGCGATAGGAAAAATGAGCAAAAACAATTTCACTCTGCCACTCATCTCGCTACGTCAATTATTTTTGTTGCTTAATTTTCAATTCCGAAAACAGCAAATGTTGCATTTTTCCAGCAATTCTTACGTTTTTAAAAAAACCTCCATCAATTTTTTCCTCTTGCCATATTTCCTTGGCATTTTCCCATACACTTTTCTTACGAAAAAATAACTTGATGGATCAGCCGAATTTTTTCACCCCCCATTTTTCGTATTCCCCAGGTTTCCGAACACCTTTTTATCGCTTCCGCGCGCGCGCGTGTGTGTGTGTGTGTGTGTGTGTGTGTGTGTGTGTGTGTGTGTGCACGTGAATACCTACGTATCTATGCATTTTACATACCTATAGATCTAGACTCGCTCTCGAAGCAGGCGGTTTGGTAAAAACTTAAAATTCCTCGTTGGCAACGGCAGTAGCTCTAAAGGATTATACCACCGGCGCAAGTCCTTGTTATGATTAATGGACGATCTTCCGGAGCCAGGCGAACGGACTTTTAAATTTAACGCTTTCATATACAAATATATACATTTTGTATTGCTTATGTATGTATTCGCTCATGTACGTTTATAGACGAGAGTAAAAATTGCGCGGAAAAGTTAGTAAACAAGAGTGTGAGTGTACATAACGGAAAGCGATATGAGAAATGAAAAAAAAAAAAAAAAAAAAAAAAAAAAAAAAAAAAAAAAAAAAAAAAAAAAAAAAAAAAAAAAAAAAAAAAAAAAAAAAAAAAAAAAAAAAAATCGCTCGTAATTGCTTTTCCAAATTCATCCTCTTTTCATGTTGTTTTTTTTTTTATTGTTTATCCATTCAACCACGTTTTATTTCTTTGACTTAATGAAAATATCTGAAAGTAAAATTCAGTTTTGAGCGAATATTGAAGAATCAGTGAGGAATTATATTTATTAAAATTACAACAGAAACTTTAATTTACCACTGCTCCTTGGACTATGAGACCGCAACGTTGGGCTCCAACGAAAAATACATTTCTCTATTTATTTTAAGTTTCGTTTTGATATTGATGGCAATTTTCGTATCGATCTCGTCTTTGGATCTCAAAAAATATCAATGTGGTCAATAAAAGTTGGTCTTCGGTCTTTATTATGACGATTAATTCGCGTCGATCGCGTTCGATCAACCTAATCTTTTTTTTTTTTTCGTATGTGCAATTCCGTTGGCACATTTTGCATTATTTGCTCGCGTCAAAAGTTACACTCGGTCAGTCATTTTTCGCGTGCAATGTTGAGAACTGTTAAGAACATTTTCACGCGGATTATATGCGGCTAAGTGCTCCACTATACACGGCGCACAATATCGACCAGAGCTGCACAATAATTATTGATTATCCGGAAAAATGAATGAAGAAAAAATGTAGTCGATGACACTCGAGTTGTCCTTTGCAAAGAAAAATCTCAAATATTCATATTTGACCTGTGTGCGTTTCCGTGTGTCATCGCTAACTTATATATGCAAATCTAGGATGAACTTTATGTCCATGTGAATATAGATACGAAACGCAAATTTGAATCTATTTATACAATAAAAGTCTATATATTTCCGAGTCTATACATCAATCGCGTCGTAGCAAAAAAATTATATTCCCAAGCATATTATTCAGAATTGAATTATATATTTGACTTTCCGCCCGCGGCTTCGTTTCCGTTGATAATCATTTTTCCTTCTCTCTCTCCATTTCAAGTTTTCCTTCTCTCTCTCCATTTCAAGGGAATCTGAGCAGAAAAAAAGTATCCAAATTCAAGCCCCAACAAACTTTTCCACCCTCTCCCGCCCTCAGGGCTCGGATTTTGAAAATGGCCGAAACACGTGTCTCATTAATTTCCCCGAGGAGAATGAGCATCCAATTTCAAGAGAATCTGCGCAAAAAAAAATTATCCAAACCCAAGCCCAAACAAACATTGCCACTCCCTCCCTCCCCTTAGGGGTAGAATTTCAAAAAACCACAAACATTGCCACTCCCTCCCTCCCCTTAGGGGTAGAATTTCAAAAAACCCCGAAACACGTATCTCATTAATTTCAAGAGAATCGGAGCAGAACTCAAAATTATCCAAACCCAAACAAACTTTGCCACTCTCTCCCTACCCTTAGAGTTAGCTTTCGAGAAATCCCTTCGTAAATTATGCTTATGATACAAACTGAACACACATCAGTCAGTCAGTCAGTCAGGATTTTTCCTACTATATATGCATCGATTTTACGTTAACATTTGGGAAACTGCGTTGGTAATTAAAAAAAAATAAAAAGAACAGAAAAAAAACCAATTTTCATAGAAAAAGAAATAAAAAATTTCAAAATTTTAATGCCCCTCAACGTTTCATATTCGTTAAAACTTGAATATGTTTAAACACTCACGTACCTATTGTTGGTTGTATTACATAAGTCTGGTGAAGTAAAATGTCAGGAGATTATTTTCACGAGCGATAGATCGAAAATATTACAGTAATGACCCTCGTGAAATTGCGAATCGTACAGGTATGCGAAAAAAAAACGAGTATGGAGAAAAAGAGAGGAAAAAAACGTATTGACTTAATGCATAAAATATAAAGACGCCGTACGGATACGAGGCTATAACGTCGGTTCCTATTACGCTGTGCCGTTTTTTCATTTCTCATCCCTTACAATTTATCTGTCTTTGTCTCTCTCCCTCTTTCGTTCTCTTCCTGCTCGTCGCGTCTTTCTCTTCGTCGTTCTCTGCTCCGTCCGTTTTTTTCTTTCTCCTTCCGCTTTGCCCTTCGTCTCGCTCTCTCGCTCTGTCTTTCGATCTCGATCGGTTGGCAAGGGAAGAGTACAAAAATATGATAAAAGGGGGTCGAACGGGCTGGGGGTCGAATCGGCCTCCGCTTCGTCGTCGTACCACGAGAAAATTCTCATCGGCGGTGTTCGCACAAATAGATATATCGGTGGATACACTTTTGTACATAAACTCGCGCTCGTACATACATAGATATGTATTTATAAAAGGATAGAAACGGAAGGGATGAACGAGGGTGGGGAACGAAGTTAGAGAACGGCCGTAGGGGTAGAAAGAGGGCGAAATCGACAAGCAGACGAGGGGGCCACTTTTTTCAGTCTCACATCTCTTTTTCTTTCGCAATTCTCTTTTCTTTTTCATTCTTTCACCATTTTTCATTTTCTTCTTTCTTGCCTCCTCTTCTCCTCCTTCTTTTTTCTCTTCCTTCCTTCTCACTCACTGTCCCGATCGTCCGACCTAACGTCACCCAACCACTACCACCACCACCACCACCACCACCACCACCGCCCCCTTTAGTTTCTCCTGCCCAACCCCTCGCACGCTTTTCAACGAATAATGCAAATTGATTTTGCGCTTTCACCAAAGTAAGCCTCGGTGGGGGCTGGACGAGACTACCCTCCAATCTCCTTTTTCAACCCACTCTTTTTCTTCCTCTCCGTTGCTTTTTTATTCGCATTTTCACCCTGTCCCCGCAATTTTTCCTCCCGTCCCCGTCGCACACGTCACCCCTTTTTTCCTCTCGGTTTTTTTTTCAGGGAGGTCCCCCAATGTCGGAAAGAATATCGTTTTTTTTTTTTTATTATTTTTTATTCCCTGTCTTCCTGCCAGAGATGAGAGAAAAAGCAATTTACGTTATATGACGTCACAGCCTCTTCCTCTCGCCCTCTTTCCACCACGTATTTCGGGAAATAAAGATCGATGAACTCCATAGCTTGCTATAAGACACTATAAGCTCTTTTTCCTCTCGTTTTTTTTTCTTCGTCACCTTGTTTCGTTTTTTCTCTTTTGGATATATCGTCATCACATCAACGACGCGAAGATTCGTTGCTTTCTTTTGTGAAACCAACTCCGCCAGGGTGAGAGACGAAAATGAATGAAAATTGATTGAGCCTCCGGACCAATTTTTTTTCCTTGTTTTTCAGGCTGCCAGACAGATAAAATAATCATCGCTATATCTTTTTCTTTCGGTATATTCGATACGGAATATGTTCCATTGAAATCGACCAAACGAACCTCCGTGGCTTCTTTTTTTTTCGTCTGTCATTGCCCCGCAGATTAACATTTTTCTCGAGCTCGTTCGTCCCGTTCAATTATCTCATCGGTTAGGAAATAGTAGAGAAAATATTGTGCGCCCGCTTTCCTCAGTTTTTTTTAATCTTTTTCGTTTTATGCTTCGAACGAAATCGGTGACGAAAAATTGGCCCTGCATTATGCTTCGTGAAGAAGTAACCAGGGGCAAAGATCGAGCTCGCGAATGTCATGCAAGAATATTGCTTTGGCACGTATACGTTATTGCCTCGAAATATGCGAAAGAGATGTCTCGCGAGACCACTGCGAAACTATGAGGGCCGACGAGCCAGTAGAAAAAGCGTCGGAATTACGTCGTTTAACTTTGTGAACATAATCGACTGCTCGTCGTTACGAGATCAAATGGGAAATAATAAAAATGGAGAGCCAAATAGACGAGACTACGATGGACAATATACGCTTTACTATTTCGGTTTAACTTATGGCTGTAACACGACTGAATGTCGGCAAACTCGTGCTTTTCTTTTCTTCTCATTCCATCCTCTCGATGTGACGGCTTTTATTTTTTTCCATCGCCTCTTTCTTGGCAAACCTTCTAGTCGTTACGCCATCGTCACGAACTACTGGATTCTCCACAAGTTCTTCCCGATTACCATGCGATCTTTTTCAAAATTTCGAATAATTCTTCGACGCCTCATGACTCGAAACGTTTTTTTTTCGTTTTTCATTCACGATCCAGAGGCTTACTGTTTTTCCAAATTTCCAGTAGAATGTCACACTGCAATCTGCTGCTAAATTCTCCGCTTCCCAAGCGCTCTCTTGCTGTCCATATTTTTTTCTCTCTTTTTATATCCACGAGCCACGAACGGCGACGTGAATCTGCGAGCGAGTGACCGCGTTACCATCATCGCCACCGAACAATTGCTGTTTAAACGTAAACCCCGTTATCCGAGCGAGCCAAACACCCGCGACTATCAATAAAACAATTATTCATCGTTGTATGCCAACCGGATATCGTATCACGCCTTTACGACAATACTAACCACACTTTTTTGCCAAATATCTTCAAAATATTATGACGCTCAATTCGCAACGTCGGAATCCAACGAAAAATATTTCTCTTTACTCATGGTTTTTAGAATTTTTGAAATCATACGAATTTTTGAATCTCCGTCCTTGTTGGCGGGCAAAACGGATACTGGCGGCCAGCGAAAATAACATTTCGTTGCATTTTGTCAATCGGAAACTTCAACGTCATGAAATATTTCTTTAAATTTCTTTCTCTTCCATAAATTAAACGATATCGACGTTAGCACGAGTTTGAAAAATCTTTTAAAATCACGAGCCTGAAGTTTGCATCGACGCAGAGCCATGAAATGAAAAAAAAAAACAAATTGATTCGTGACTTCTTTGTTCAATTTTTTTTTCTTAATTTGTCTCTTGGTTTTTTCAAACCTCGCCACGAACAAATTCATAAAATAAAAAAGTTACGCATCATTTTTTTTTTTCATTCCGTGGCATTGCGTCGATGCAAACTTCAGGCTCATCTAAAATCTAATGAATTGTAACGTCAACATCGAAATGGCTAGACTTTTTAGTGATTTTTCGATGGCTTGTACGGCACGAAAGTGCCGAGTGTCTTTCGATGAAAAAGTATCAACGGAGAGACTTTTGAAAGCAAAAAAAAGAAGATCGGGAGGAAGGGAGGGAGGGAAAAAATGAGCGAAGAAGCGGCACAAGCGAGGGTCGAAGAGGAGAAAAGAGACTGCCGATCGATTGTGGTCGGCTGCTCGTGCTTCGGGGCGTGCATCCCTTTCGCTTATACTATAGAAAATAACCTCCTTAACGTGTTTTTTTATTCTTCTCTTATTTCTCGTGATAGGAAAAAAGTTGGTAAAAAAAGAATGCAACTGAAACGCTAGTGAGGTCGGAAGGTCGGGGGGTAAGCGAAACGCCTAAGAAGTCGCATCGCAAACGAAGCGGAGGGATGAACGTTACAAAAAATAGTTCAAGGGCCTGTGTGAGAATTACAAAGGCAAGAGGCAGAGAGGTGACGCGACCGAACGAAGCGGTTCGTGCACATTCGAGTCAAGAAAGCAATAGGCACAATTCTCGAGACACTCATCGAAATCGAGATCGTCTTGTTGAACGAAGGGAGATCGAGAGCCCAGAAAAATCCACAATTTTCTCCGCAAACTTTTACGAACGCCTGGACTTTTCATTTTTCACATTCAACATTATTTTAACCCAAAAAATTCTCCAATCAATCTTTGTTTTACATTTTTCGGGAATTTTCATTCCATTTTTGTTTCAATAATTATAATTTTTTTTAACGATTAATAATATTATTCCTTACAAACGTCAGGCTCGGAAAAAAAAGGTTGGAAAGAGGAATAAAAAGAGAGAATTAGTAAAAGTTTTTAACGATTATCTTCCGTTCGTATAAGAATATTGCGAAAGTCTGGAGAACATGGAGGAGCGAAGCTCGATAACTGCCGGATTTTGATGGAGTTTAGATTAATAAAAAAAGAAGAAAAAAAAAGGGGAGGCGAAGCGGGGAGCGGAAAAGAAAAACCCTCACTCGAACGAAAGAGGATTATGGGGACATGGTGGATGGCTCGCGTTTCGTAGACGGCAAGAAAAACAGTGGAATTCTTTGTCGGAAGAGTGGCGAAAGGGGGCGAAGAAGGGAGGAGGGGGGGGGGGGGGGGGGGGGGGGGGGGGGGGGGGGGGCGGGGCGGGGGAGGGGGGGGGGGGGAAAGTAGACGAAGACTGATCGGCAGAGAGGGGCAGGAGGAGGTGGTATTCCGCTTGGAAAGGGTGCAGCGAGGGTGCAGCATTGAACAGAGAAGTTTAGTAGTAACGGCAGTGGGCTTCGTTCAACTTTTGCTATTTCAGTTTTCACCCTCTCTCATTTTTTCTCTCTCGTTATTTCCATCTCACATTCCGTCCGTCTCGCTTTGTTTTTTCTTTCCTCCTTTTGGGCTTTGTCGTTTTATGAAAACTTGGTATTCGGTGTGTCTTGTATATCGCGAGTACTCGCGAGGCTGTAGAAAAACACGAGCAAATATTTTTTACTCGGGGGGGGGGGGAGTTGGCGGAGAAACTCGGTGGGGAATGAAGCGGGCAAAAAAGATGAGTGGTGGGGATGATTGTAAAAACGGGGTTCGCTAAGACGCTATAACGAAAAATGTTGGTATTTACGGCACCGTTTCCGCTCTTGCTACTTTATACATGTTCCTCTCTTTCTCTCTCGCTCTATTTTCTTCCGTCTTGTTCTTCGGCAAACCCCTCTGCTCGGTTACCCTCCTCCCCTACCCTCGATGACTTGTCCTTCCGTCCGACGAGGGAGCCCGCGCGCATTGTGGTGCTCCGTTTTTGCACTCTCTCCTCTCTCCCGCGTCAACGACGCTTCGCCTGTAACCCCTCTCGACCCTCTTTACGATGACGCTCTCGAGTCCGCCCTCGTGCTCTTTCTCCCTCTGCGTATACTCATTCGTCTGGCGCGCGGTCTCTTCATCATCCAAAAGTCTCGATCTATCTGTCTTTCCGCAAAATCACACAAATACACGTCACGCGTGTACGACCTTATACGAAGATGGAATTGATGAGTTTATATAGTGTGCTAGCGGAGAAAAAAGCAAAAGGGAGGCCGTACGATGGCCCACCACTCGGTTTCTCTCCTCGTCGCGTTCGCGGGGCTCTCGTACCTCCCTCAACGGATTAGCTGGCGCGGGTGGAAAATGTCGGTGTGCATGTGCGAGACTCGCCAAAATAAGGAAAAAAAAAAAATGGTAAAAAAAGTGAGAACGAGGAAGCGAGAGGGAATAAGGAGGGGGGAGGGCGCAAGACGACCACCGAGAGGGTGAGAAAGATATGAAATTCCCCTCTCTTTGATGAAACGACTCGGCCTAAAGCCCCCTCCAGGCATTCTTCCTTCCTCCGTAAACCATGCTCGCCTATACGCAACACACATACACACAGGCGCATGCACACACTTAAAATGAAGCCGCGTTTCTTCCGGGCGTTCCCCCCTCCCTCGATGAGGCTTTTTTCCCCCACTACTTGAGTGTCTACCGCCACTAGACGGCTCACACCGAGCCCGCAACTCCGCGACTCGTTGTTCCTCTCCCCGCCTTATGACTCCCTTTTTCCTCCCCCTCCTCCGACTCCTCTTTCTCGCTCCCTCTTCGCTTGGCGAATAAATGAGAGAGAAAGAGGGCGAAACTAGGCATCGCCGCGAAGCAAGCGGCCTGTATAGAGAGCCGCCGAAAGCCCGATGTGTCGGAGGCGCACCAAGCTAAACCAAGCAGCGCTCCGTTATACACCTCTCGCTATGCTTCTTCCCTTTCGTCCGCGTTTTCTCTCCGTTCGTTGCCTCCCTTCCTCCCTCCCTCTCGCTCTCTCTTCCTCCCTTGCCACACCGGTTGTCTTCCTTTCCTCCCTACCATAGCTGCCACCGTTAGGGAGACACACCGAGCGCGAGGCCGCGCCGCTGATTCCCTCTCGCTCTCTCCCTCGCTCCCAAACGTCCAAGATAACCGCGCGCGCTCGCGGGGCCGAGAGACGAACCTCTCTCGCGGCGAGAAACACCGCCAGGCGGGGGAGGACGCACACCAGGCTGCTCTGATCTCTAAAGCCCGCGGGCACAAAGAGAGAGAGAGAGAGAGAGAGAGAGAGAGAGGGAAAAAGAGGGCTCCCACTTTAATGTTACATTAATAAAAAGCAACAATCAATATCTTGCCGGCAAAAAATTTTAATCTATAACAGAATTCCAAGGAAAAAGAGTGTGGCGCGTCGGTTGCCTTCGACGATATAGAACCGAGAAACGAACCACCGACGACGCGGCAACCACGACGCCGGGCTAACGGAGTCGTTACATGAACGGACGACACGAGCGCGGCTTAACCTCTCTTTTTCTCGCTCATTCCCTCTCTCCCCTCTACCCCTCTCTCTCTCTCTCTCTCTCTCTCTCTCTCTCTCTCTCTCTCTCTCGCTCCGTGCTCAACGTGACTATATCCACCCACCAGAGTGCGTTTCTGGTAGTCGCGCCTCTCACTCCCCTCCCCCGTTCCCTCCCACAATACCCCCCGCGACTCTCTTCCTATATTATTGTCCTCCCCCGCCATATCTCAGAATCTCGTTGCCCTCTGTACCACACCAGAGTACACTCAATTGTTCGATCTCACTTTTATATGTGGAAAGGCTACGCGAAAATCGACCTTTCACCCTTCTTTTTCCGGCGCACGCATTTTTTTTTCATCATCTTTTCAATTATTTATAGAAACACACGCTTTTCACTCTTTTTGTGCAAATGATTTTTTAATTTTATCGATTTTACCATCCGATTCGCTCAGCCTCTTATTCATTAATCAGATCTCAAGGATTTTCTTAAAGTCGCTTTCTAGTAATTAATTTATCTCTCGTTACCACGTGTTCCTACTCGTTTTTCCAGTCACATGTGCTCAACTATTATCACGTACGTTATACAAAACCATTTTTATATCCTTTTTTCTCGTTTCATACATTTTTCCGCCTTTTTTTATCGTACTCTGTGCGTGGACATGTCCACGTGTTGTACTTCCGCTCGGGAACCACGCGCTCGGTAATTCAATCAAGTTCAACCAACACTCGACAGTACTCTTCGTCTTTTTATAACGATTCATTAATTCTTCTCGCTTTTCTGGTGATTTTTTTCGTACATTCACTCCTCAGTGCTCCTTTATCTTTGTGTAAAATTTTGTGTGCACAAGGATTCTTCCAAACGCTGTTTACGGTACGTACGAAGATTTACTAAAGAATTTGTCTGGCTCCGGGGATTCCCGAGTCGCGGACCTTGTTTTTGCTCACGATTTTTCAAATTCAATGACGCCAACATCGTCAATCATTTATTCCGTCAAAAAAGATACAAAAAACCAGAGACATTTGCAGTCTGAAAAAAATATTCTCACTGTTGGTCGATTTTTTCGTCCATTTTTCGATAAAAAATTATAAAATCTTGTCCGTTCAATACAACGATAAAATATCGCATTGCAATAAAAAAAAACACGACAAACTTCGCGAAGCTCGGGATGTTTGTAGTCACAAATTCATTTGCTATCAACAATTTTGTCAGACTCTTTTTAAACGTTTTTGAAAAAAAATAAAAATGATGGTATTATTGAATGACGTGAAACTTAATAGGTTGTAAACAGAGTAAAACCGCATGGCGAGAGTACAAGTTGGATCTCATCGAGTGCGTAGGTCAGGTTGTGCGATTCATATATACCTGTGGGTAAAAGCGTTCTCGCACTCCAGTGACATGTACAGCACGATACTATCGAAACCCACATATATTTACAAATGTAAACAGACACGCACATATAAGTATATCTGCGCATATGCATGAATATACAGACAATTGTGCTTTTCAGTCAGCGTTACGTACACGCAGTAGTAACGGGCAGAGAGGGAGAGAGAGAGAGAGAGAGAGAATCGCGTCTGGACGCTATCACGTATAGCGTACGTGAGCCAGCCACTCGTTCTGTGATGCGTGTGTGTGTGTGTTTATACGTGTGTAAGTCTGTTCGTATATATAAAATATACAGATACAGAGTTGTCTGTGTATATAACGCGGGCGAGGGGGCGGTGGCGGCGTGTCACGGTGGCGCGGGTGGCTGACTCGATCTCTCGTTGCTTGAATGGCCCGTAGTAAGCGCTCGCTCTCCCTTTCTCTTTCTGTGAGTTTCGCCGCCGCCAAACGTCAGCATCATACATATCGAAGTAGCGAAAGAACGGGTGAATAGAGAAGGCGAGAGAGAAAAAGGTGTTCTCGCATTGGCGCGGCTTCGAAACGTCGCTGGTTCACGACTGTGAGTACAAAAGTGGCTTCCTTCGGAATCTTCTCGTCATGAGCGCCCCGTAAGCCAGGGGCAAAGAGGCTGAGACGAGGAAGTGCGCGAATCACAGTCAGTCACCACACCGCACGGCTAGAACGGCGGCGGGCTTTGCTCCACGGGAGAGGGAAACTCGCTTAACCAAAGACAAACCCCGCGCGTGCACATATTTCGGTACTTGTTTTGAATGTGTTGGCTTATGTCCTACCAGGCTATATGTTAAGATTAAAAGACACATGTGTGTGCGCCGATTTGTAACCTACGCTACGCGTTTATTTGTTGCGTTGCTTTCGCCCGTTCCCGCGCAACGTCACCGTCTTCCCTCCTCCCCTCTTCGCATCCTCCCTGCCACTCTTCTCGCGATTTCTACGTCACGAACACGCGCGAGCAATCGTCCCGCGAGAACTCGGAATGTTGTCGAGCCTCTCTCTGTCCTCCTGCTCTCTCTTCTTTCTCCCAAAACTATTTAACCTCTCTCTCCCTCTCTCTCTCTTTAGATATATTGCTGCTTAATTAGCCATACTCGTCGGCTAAACGGTCTTACTCGTACGCACGTACTCTCTCGTCTCCATATTTATTGATAAGAAATCCAAATTTCATGATATTTCGTAGTTTGCATAATAAAAACGTTTCTACCTCCAGACTGACTGCGATGCAGTCTCTATCGCTTTGCAATTACATCCCGATCACGCGTGAGATCGAGCAGAATATCTAGGCTGACACGATTCGAGGAATCGAATATACAATCCTCTTTTTTCTTATTATTTCGCTATAGATATATCTTTGCTCCATAATAACTATTTACTGTCTTATAAAGTATTTGAAAGCGGATGTCACTCGATTTCTATTTAATAGACGGCTCATGCATCTGGTTTTACGTACGTATCGATAAATCTTATGATTATTCATTCATTTTCAACGTTCGAGGCTCGTACTGCATCTTTGTGCACAATATACAGAAGTTCGTACGTAAATATCGAAGGAATTATTGATTGATCGAAAATTTTCGAGCTCCGTTGCTCGCGCTCGTAAATTTTGCAGGAAAATAGTGAAATTTTTCAATTCGATTGAATCGAATTCAATGATTTAGAAAACTGCGACGATCACTAATTTCTTCATTTCGTGGGAATTCGTGCATGCTATTTTCTTCGCGAAATATAATTGGATTATGAAGGAAGAATATTTTATTCGCACGCTTATCTTCTTCTCAATTTCATCACGTATGTTTATTTCTTTTTATCTTTTCGCCGAATACAACTCATCACAACACGCAAATAAAATATCCTGAAAATTGCCTCGCTTCACGCGATTTCAAGCCCTTCTAGAATTATCCACGTCGTTGAGTGTTACACCTCGTGTGTCTTAATCGCGACCGAGCCAATGGATCAATCTACCGGGTGTCTCCATCAGCCAAAGTTTTCTCTCCACATTTTAACATCACGATGTGTATTTTTTTTTTTTTGTTATTCATCCTACTAAGTAACGATTGCCGATTCTTAATTACAATAATTTTCTCGGGACGTCGTAGCTGATGAGCTTTTAGTTTTCTCCGTCCAATTTCTCGTCCACGTGACCTTTAAGATCTTTTTTCTATAATTTTCAATATTCGTGAACGCGAGCATTGTTTTTTCTTCATTTTTCCAAAATATGTAGAGTCCGTGGCTTTTTTTCAACGAGGCAATTCACAGATATGAAAAAATGTGATTTTTCAAAAAATTTCTTTCGAATCAACAAGTTTGACAAGTTTTTTTTTTAAACGGGGGATGAAGATGGGAGAAAATTTGTTCAGCGTACACTTTTGAGTCAATTGATAAAACAAATCGATAGAAATTGAGCGATAAAAATCTTGGTCAATGGATCGTAGTGTTGTTTTGAATGTGGACACCCTGTATGTGTTTATAAATGCATGATATATAAGAGGAGGCGTCGAAGTAGAGCTCTTTCAATCGTTCGACTCGACTCTTCGCGCGCGCTCTTTCCGCTCTCGATTCCCGACTCATTACTTCTTCGAGCTTCCCGCACCTCTCACTCGAATCTCTTCTACCGGAAGTTCTCGCGCTCCTACGAGCGAAACGAGACATCGTCGGGCTCGAACGCACTCGACCTCATACCTATCCGCGTTTTCATCCGATACGTATTCGTACGATACGTATGAAAATCATACGTCATACGTTCCTTACGTTTCCTTTACGAGCTAATGTCAGCGCGTGTGTGAGTAAACCGTGGATTACACCAGAGCGAGCGAGTAAAACTTATACCCGTGCGATCGAGCCGGTACCCGAGTCAGGAACCCGAGCGAAAATAACATCGAGAATTATCTTTCTCGAGATTCTTACCGAGGGTGAGAAATTCGACATGTCATGCTCCTCGCCTATTATTTTTCTCATTCTAATTGACTTTTTTCTTTCAAATTTCCACGCTATAACCTTTATTCCCTCGGAGTCTATTATTCGCCGGTTAAATTTGTACTTTTTCGTATAACATCTCGAACGTCATTTAACCTTTCGATGACCGAAAAATCTAAATATACGGAACAGCCACAAACGGACGTCATTGCCTCCACGAATTTATTAAACGACCGAAAATAAATTTCATTATTACACGCCCGAAATTTTTACTCACGAAAAAACGGGCGATTGTTTAAACCGTCAAACCGAGAAGAAGGAAATAAATTCTCATAACAAAATTGCATTCCCGATCACCTTTAAAGTTCCTGTCGTCGATATGCAACGAAAATTATTTTTCTAATTTTTTCAATCGTCCCAATTTTCCGCGCCGGATTCAAGTTTCCAATCTCGCAGAAAGATTCTACAATTATCCTAGAGAAATACATACTCCACGTTGATCTTGAATCGTGGATGAAAAAAAAAAAAAAAAAAAAAAAAAAAAAAAAAAAAAAAAAAAACAAAAAAAAAAATTTCATTATTCCCCAATTTTTATTATCTAATGTCCATAAAGTGGAGTTGAATTGAAACGCGATAAAATGGTTTTTTTTTTATCGGGGAGGTGCAATGAGAACAAGCTGCGTGTGTGTGTGTGTATACGGAGGAAACAAGTGGGTACACAACTCGGTTAACCTCGAGTGTACAATTCCCGCAGTGGCACAGACCCTTTGCCACGTAGCAAAGCTTTTCGCTGCCTCCGCGAGTTTATCGCGGTTGTATAGCAGCGGAGAGGGATGCGGAGCTACGAAAAAAAAAGAGAGAAGCGAGAGTGCGCGCAAAGGAAAGAGAAAGAGAGGGAGCGAAGGAGGGAAAGAGAGAAGGTTGAATTCTTGGCGTATCTCTGGTCAAGGACCGAAGTTCCTCGGGATAGGCGGCTGCCGAGTTGAAAAAAGCAAATAAGAAAAAAACACGCTGAAGGAATTCTCCTTGTGCTGCTGCTGCTGCTGCTGCTGCTGCTGCACTCGGGGTTCTTCGTCCTCGAGTGACGAGCATTGCCGAGGGCACCTAATGCTCGCACACACACATTTGTTGATATATATAAATACGAACGAGCCACCAATTCATCCGAGTTTACTCCGAACCAAGCAAAAACAAACATTAATATATATTTAACATATAAATTTCAGTCGTTCCCTTCGCTCTCGCCCTCCAGAGAATTCCTTCCATTTTTATTCTCTCCCTCTTCCTTTTTTCTTCTTCATTTTCTTTCGGCTTCCAGAATTCTACGTTTTTGCGGCATTTCCCGCGTTGCAATCTCTCGGTTCTCATGCCTGATTCCACGCTCTTTACCCACGTATATTTATTTGTACATACTACATCTCGCGTGTGTTTGTCTCTCTCTCTCGCTCCGCGAGTTATAATACGAAGAAGGTACATCCGTGTAATGTACAAAATATGCTGGTTGTTAATTATACGTTGGGCATGTATGCAAACACAGGAATACACGTAGGGATTTATAACGAAGACATAGATGTGCTTGTACACTCGAATACTTGGGGTTTAAAGCGGAAAAGAAATAATAATATAAAATAGAAGAAAACAAAAAGGGCGGCAGAGCGGGTTGTGTGTGCGAGCGCACGCTTGTCGCCACAGCCCGGAGCTAAAGGCCAGTGGTTTTCTTCGCTCGGACAAACGGTGGGGGAAGATGAGTTCTCTGCTCGACCGTTTCTTGGCCCATGGCGCTGCCCTCTCGGAAGGGGTGCAGAACAAAAACGAGGATATGCGAGGAGCAGGATAGCCGCGCCGCGGCTATCTGCAAGAAGTGGAAGACGTTCTTACGAGCGTTCAGACGCGGACACGTCCTCTTATACATCGAATGATTCGGCCGCGCGGGGCTTTCCAGACTCTCAAGTTGAAGCATCCCTGCGTCGTCGAATTCCATACGCCCTTTCGACATTTGTTTGTCAACGCGTGTTTGTCTTTATTGCTGTATAGCCGAGCACCTGAAAAAGGTCGTAGAGTCCTTTCGCATGTGGCAATTTCGCGTATAAAGGTGACGGGGAAGGAAGAGGCTCGCGGAAGGGTGTCGAGGTATATAGAGGGAGTAAAAGACCAGGAGATATGATGAAAAAAGAGAAGAATCTGTCGTGGCTGATGGGGGGGGTGAGGTGAGGAGAGGCAACAGGGAGAAACGTAGGAAGAGAGTTTCGAGCGCGGAGGAGTGACGCGCGCGGGAGGAGAAAACAGATTTTTACAAAAAAGCACGCCGTCGCTGCCAGTAGAGCTGCGGTAGTGGTAGTGGTGACGGTGACGGTGGCGGCGGCGACAAAAAATCAGATGCACGGCCATTGGCTGTTCTCAATTCGAATTATTGGCTTCCCCGGTCGCCGTTCGTCAGATCCTCCCCCGAGCCAGCAGCTCGCTCTTTCTCTCTTTTTCTCTCAAACTCAAACTCATCCACGTTCTCCTCGCGTTCTCCAGCCTCATATTCTCTTGCTTCATTTTACCTATTTCCCTCCCTCTTTCTCTCTTCGGTACAGAGTTTAGACCGAACGAGACGCCGGGAAGCGCTTCCTCTTTGCTCTCTCATTGAACTCGAGTTCTCTCTCGCTCTTACTCTATTTCTTTCACTCTCTATCTCGGGCTTATTGCAACCCCACTGTTACCTTTTCTCCCGCCTTTTTTCTCTCGCGCTCTCTCTCTCTCTCTCTCTCTCTCTCTCTCTCTCTCTCTCTCTCTCTCTCTCTCTCTCTCTCTCTCTCTCTCTCTCTCTTCCTCGTTTTTCGTTTCTCCTCCGACGTAGCCCTTCTTTCTCATTCCGCGTCCCCGGAATCTTTCGTTCTCCTCCTTTCCGTTTTTCTCTCCCGAGACCGCCGAGAAGCGCCGAAAAAACTTTGAAAAAGTAAAAATGGAAAAAAAAAAAAAAAAAAAAAAAATACACGAAAGGAGAGATTGAAGAAAAAAAACGAGAAAAACGACCAGGAAGAAAAAAGAAATCCAATTTCGTTGCTATGGCGACCAACGCGCGGCGTGCATCGACTTTGATAAAGATCCCCCCCCCCCCCTCCCTCCCTCTCTCCCTCTTGCTCTCTCTCTCTCTTCTTCGCCTCTTTCCCAACTCCGCAATACCGAGACCCCCGACAAATCTTCACGATTATAACTATATACTTTTTTTTATACATGCGTCGTACCCTCTCTCCCTCTCTGTTTCTCTTTCGGCCTCAACGTTGTCCCCCATCGTGTCCGTACTCCGTAGAGTAAAAAATAAGGGAATAAAAAAAATAACGAAATAGGAGAGAAGAAAATACGATTAAAAAATCGAGTGTACCGAGTGAACACCGAGCACCTCGCGGAACGAAACGACCCCCGCGTCTATTGCGTTGCCTCCTCTTCCTTCTCTCTCTTTCTCTCTCTCTCTCTCTCTCTCTCTCTCTCTCTCTCTCTCTCTCTCTCTCTCTCTCGGCGTTTCCCCCCTTTACATGTATGTGTTTTTATGTATATGTAAATAGTCCAAACTGAATCGTATGGACGCATCAAAACACGAGGCGATGGGTGCGTTCGTACGAGATCAGTCTCGACGACGTATTGACAATACGTGCATAACGAATGAGAGATTGGCTCCATATATAGATTTACATGAATGTAATGAACGAAAATAGAGAAAAAAAAGCAAAAAATTACACGAATACGCGAGATTGACTGGGTGTGGACAGATTTATTCCACATTGAAGACGATGAACAATTATTCTCAATATTCTTAACGTCCGAATCGCTGAATTTGATTCCACCGAACTTGACGCAATTACCTCGAAGGATTTTTCAATAATTTTCGGCTAGTTTGATTTCTCTTCTGCAATCAAGCCACTTTTTAAAAATCTCCACCAATGCTATGACATTCGTGTTGAGCTTTTTACTTCATTTTGCTTTCGCCTCAAACACGGTTTTGCAATATTCCGAAAAAATGCTTTTATATCTGGCGGAATTCCCGTGATACTCGGGCTATCAAAATTCTTCAGGCGCTGTGAAAAGGCGCGGGGGCGGGGGTGCCTGGATTACGCAAAAATCGATACGCTCTTCCTAAACTTTTAACAACTTTTCGTCATTCGAAAGAACAAAAAACAAGTCTGCAAATGCTTTCAACTCGATCAGAACTTGGCTCGAAAACGTAATTAAAATCAACCGTAATTACAAGAATCGCTATGTTGAATCTTAAAAATCGCGTAATGAATATTCAAATCCTCGGAAAAGTCTCTCGACTCTAGAAAATAAAAAAAAAATCATCAGTTCAGAAATAATGATATTTCATTGAAATCTTTCGAAATTAACAAAAATTTAACACTAAAATATTCAGTTCAGAAATGCAAATCGATTATTTTTCATGTCTAATTACAAAATAACAATTTCGATAGATTTTATGGTCTGTACTCTGTCACTTATAGTGCCAATACGTCATAATTAAAGGCCTTGGAAGTTTCGCCGCTGCGCGAGGCTTTACTGACACGAAAAAAACTGTAAATTTAACAGTTAATTTTTTTTCCGTCCTTCGACATTTGGGGAACTAGATGAAGTTGCGAAAAAGGGTGGGCGGAAGCGAGAGGAAAAAACAACAAGTATAGGAGCATAATTTTTATTATTTCGAAAAAGTTTTTTAATAAAAAAGTTATACGGCGTCCGAGGCGCGGAGCGGTGAATGTTGTAGTGCAGCAGGGAATATGTACAACGAACGCGTATTACGTGTACCACTCAAATTTCAACGTATATATATATATATATATTCACACGTAGATACATTTGTATGTGTTGGAAAATACGGGAATGCCTGTTGGTACGAGAAATGGTACACGCTCGCGTGTGGGTTTGTATTGGTGGAAAAAAAGGCATGGCCCTCCGGAGGAGAAGGGTACCCACCGTTGTGGGGCTATTCCTATACGGCCCAGACTCGCATTAAAAGTTTCGTTTGAGAGAGGACGAAGCTCGAAGAGCGAGGGAGGAACGAGACGCTCGAACGATATTTCATAACTTTTGTATTTCGAAAAAATGTACAATGCCTCTGCAGGCCGTTTCGCCGAGCCAGGCTATTGCTTCCTCTCTCCCCCTGCCCTCCCCCCTCTCCACCACCCAGCCCCTTTCCCTCACATCCTCTTTTTTCCATCTCTTCTCTCTCTCTCTCTCTCTCTCTCTCTCTCTCTCTCTCTCTCTTACTCACCCACAAACTCCACAATATTCCTCGACTGCGTACAAACGTATACGCTTTTTGGAGTTTCCATTTTATTTTGACTTTTTTCATTTTTCAACTCCCTTATCTCATGCTCTATCCCTGGCTTCGATCCATCTCCTTTTCTATCCTGATTTATTCCCTTCTCTCTTCTTCTTCCTTCCCCTCCTCTTTCGCCTGCTTTTTCCTCTTCCTCACCAAGCCATCGCACTTTTTATAACGAATATTTCAGACGAACCTATCCACATCAAACGTTGTTTCGTCCTCTCCGCATTTTTCGTAGCCACGTCGTACGAGCTCCGATATCGATTTTATGAACACACACTTTTTTATTTTTCATTTTTTTTTTTTTCTCTAATTTTATTCGACGTTTATCCTTTCCTACGCTGCTTCTCTTTCGCAACGCCATGTACGGACTCTTTTGTTCCCATGCAATCGACCAAATTTTATCGAGACCGAAAGAATTTATTCCTTTAAATTTCGTGTTTTTATTTCTACTCGAATATTATAATCACCGTTCGGTTTTTGTGGACAATGCTGAATCCACAAAATTCATTATCTGACTAAATTTCTCGGTTCGATGTTTAAGAATTTTTTAATGTTATTTTGAATTTTTCGTATTTTTTCCTATTTTAATTTCGTCTGAAAAATAAATATACCTTTTTTCAACCGGATGTATAGCTACTTTTATTTCGTTTCATTGAAAATAAAGAATTAAACGGAATGGGGGTCAATATTAGAAAAAAACTACGGGGAAATAAGCAAATTATGATTTTTTGAAAAGTAATTCGAAGTCGATCCTTCTCAGTTGGTTGCGTAGACTTTCAACAGAACCAGACAGAATGTCTCAACCGCACAGTGTGCACACCTGTGAAACCCTGAGCGAATTCCACAGGCCCGAAAAGCTTTTTAATCGGCCGTTGGATGACGGAGACTGCACTTTTTCTCCCTTCCGTTCGTTATCCTCCTCTCTCTCTCGGTCTATCTCTGTCTTTCTTTCTCTTCTCATTCCATCTTTCTCGCTTTCTTAATTCCTTCGATATCGCATCCTCGTTTTCGTTCTTCTTCGAATTCAGCCTTTTTTTATTTGTGTGTGTGTTTTTTTTCGTCTTTCCTCGCCGGACGTTTTTTTGCTGAATCTTCCTTCAACCCCTCCACTTGACGATGGTTCCGAATACATAGTTGGCTCTCGATCGCAAACGCGCGAGAGCAGACAGAGGAGACGACTCGAGAGGAATCTTGGCCGATTCTCCGCTTTCTCGTTTTCTCTTTTTCTTCATTTCCCCCTTTATTCCCGCCCGTTTTTTTCTTATTTATTTATCCCCCTCCCTCCTCCCCTCTGTTTGTCATTCTTTCTCCGATCTTGCTATTCTCACAGCCTCGATCTTCGTCTCGCTATCATTCTCTCTCTCTCTCTCTCTCTCTCTCTCTCTCTCTCTCTCTCTCTCTCCCTCCGTCCGCGGCGTCGTGAGTCCTTCGATATTTCAACTCGTCTTGTGCTTCCCCATATTTTTCGATTCGAAAGCATCGCTTCGATCCGGCCGTCGAGAATCCAAATGAATGACCACCGAAAGACCTTCCATTCCATTCCAGTTTTCTTACATCAAATTGCCAATTAATCGCAATGATTTGTATCCACGTCGATGCGGAATTTGCATCGAAATTGACCGGAAATTCACGCCATCGACGAAACTCATTTACCCGAAATAATGAACGATTCAACTAAAATCAAATCTCCAAAGAAAATATTATGAACAAAAAAAAACTGTTAAAAATAATTGAAATTTCAATCTCCAGCATCCAATCACAAAACCGAGGGTTAAGACTTGAACTTTACAGAATCAGGAAGCGTCGTATTTTAAGAAAAATTATTCCAAAGTTCAATGAGCGACTCAGCAAATAATAGCCGTCATCATATTCGAACCCGACGCAATTCATTTTATAATAACATTGCTTGGTCGCGGTCGATTCGGCGAAATAGGGAGAACATCGTATTGGTATCAAAGAAGCTGAGATGTACTTAATTTTGCTTGCTTCTCGGACAATTCTAAACGCATACAAGAGAGTTGAAACTTTGCTTAACTCGGATATCTATATATACGATGTGTACAACTGTTAGTGGTAACAGGGATTCGAGGACGGACGCTGAGAGACCTCTCCGACTGTTCCCACAGTACATACACTAATATGCATCGAGTGTTTTGCACTATGCTTCACTCGCATATATACGTATACGAATAAATGCATTCGCTCTTTTTCTCTCTGCTCCATCTCGTTCTATGCCACTCTCTCGTTCTCTCCCTCGTTCTTTCTCTTGGTCTCTCATTCTCCCACACGTCGGTCTTTCTCTCTTTTTAACTTACTATATCATCGTTAGCGTCTGTATTGCGCGCGTACCCTCGCGGTCGTTCACGCCAGAGCACAGGATACAGGTCGTCTTTTAAAGTGTGCGCTTCTCTCGCTGCCTATTATGCATATGTGTTCATATATATAAACAAGTTTTAGTGCAATATGACCTAGGAACGAGTTACTACACCGAGAGCATTCACTGTTGATGCATTTATATACTTGCATACGTGCACATTCGTCTACCGGTGTAAAATACAGTCAACAGTGCTCTTTTCCATCCTGAAATCGTATATTAGCTTGTTGTAAGGTCGAGAGACTATTTTAAATGCGAATGAAAATCGTAGGCAACTGAAAATACGAAATGGACGTGAAATGAAGATCCGGAGATCGAAATTCTGATCGAAAGGAACGGGCAAACGTACGAGAAAATTTTTGATCGTGGAATCAAAAAGTTTGCATTTTTTTTTTTATCACAATAATTGTTTAAGTTTTTGGTTTTAATATCGATCGATTGTGACGTTAATCCTTGGAGATTTCGATTCTTGAAAAAGTCTCGAGAGACGGAAAGAGTGAGGAGAATATATGGAGAGACGATGATACATTTACTTCCGTCTTCGTATCAGCGTAATCCTTGGTCTCCTTTGAGTCGGTGAACTTTGCCAAGCTGGACAAGTATTCTGCTCCGACGCGGAGGGAGCGTGTGGTTTCTGTCGCGCATATCGTTCTCGAGGATCCTCTTCTCTCTGTCTCTCTTTTCCATACCCAATTGCCCTTTCTCTCCTTCTTCTCTTCCCGTCAACGAACCACCCTTTCCCTCGCTTCCCCCTCTCTTCATCTCCTCGCGGTCTCTCTCTCTCTCTCTCTCTCTCTCTCTCTCACTCTCTCACTCTCGCTTCGTCTTTCCCAAGCTCGTAGTCTATCGCGCGCTACCCCTGCATTATGGAAATTTTGAACCAATTCGAAAATCAATACCGTCCGACGATGGTGGTCCCCTTGCTCACTCATTCCCCTTCTTCTATCTCTCTCTCTCTAGACTTCGTTATTCATCTTTTTTATGTTCCAACTACGCCACGGCGCAGACACAAACTCAGGGAAAGCGTTTTTATAATCCACCTACTACGTGTATCTCGAGCGTTAAATTTCAACTTCTATTTATTCCCTTTTTCTCGAGCGCGAGGGTGAGAGACAAAGACAGAGAGATTGCAAAAAACGAAAAGGCTTGAGTCACTATTTCGACCGCAAAAAAAAAAAGACCACTTTTTCTTCAGCGCTGTAAACTCTGCAAACGTAAAAATCCACGAAAAATCAAATGTCCAGAGATTTTGCCATTTCGGATGAAACCGCCCATAGATCGTTGCCTCTTTCACTTCGTACGTGCATACCCCGCGTTGCTCTTCCGAATTTCCGGATATTGAGGGAAATTGCCCATTCGTATAATTCCAGATACGCTCAACGTTCCTCGAGCTTGATTCACACAGTTTATGATTATATGTACTTGTATACATATATATATATATACAGGGTCGCTATGTAGGTACATGGAAATGTGCAGCAACGAAAAAAGAGATTCTTTGAACGAGGGGTGGAAAGAGACGGAAGGACGGGACAAGGAGAAAGAGAGAGAGAGAGAAAGAAAAGTGAGATACAAAATCCGTTCCCATGATCTTGCAACAAGTCTCGAGCTCGAAACATAGAACAGAATGAGTAGGCAACAAGCTCACATAGCCACATAAACAAAGATGGAATGAAATAAGGAAAGCCAGCTTTACACTCGGTCGGTGTGTTTGTCAGTAGAGGGAGGGCTTTTTTCGTTTTACAAACTGGTTCAATTTTTTCTCAAAAAAGCGGCGGGTGTAGCGCGAGCGAAAGAGAGATGAAGAAAACCGGTTGTGTCTACGCAAAGAGTCGAGGGCCCATCGCGAGGATAGAGAAAGTGGGGGAGGGGGCAGAGAAGAGAGAATAAGAGAGAGAAAGACGAGCTCGCGAAAAGCGTCGAAGGGGAATCCTTGATCTCTCGGGTACTCGTGGCAGGTACGTGCATGCGCCATTTATGAGCCCCTTGCACTCTCTATAACTCGCAACTTCCCCAATAAAAATCAGGCTGTTTTGTCTTTTTAATTCCTCCCCGACGAAAATTCTATTTTTCGTAATCTCCGACTCATTTAATTCACTGATAATTTATACCGAATGTCACATTCGGTATAAATTATCGTTTCGCTCAATAATAAAAAAAAAAAAAAGTAGAGGCTTTGTAAAAATATCAGATACCGATAGAAAATTTTGGCTTCTCTTCAACGTCTTTTTTTTTTTTCATTCAATTCCATAAATAGAGTATTCAAAGTAAAATTTCGCAAACTCTCAGTGGGAATAGCAGCGACGGAAATCCTTAAATATTGGAAGAGACCATCAAAATTTACATTGAATTTTTGATTAGCACAGTGACGCTTGAAACCAAATGCATCGTTGATTTTCCCGAACTTTTTTCGAATTAGGAGACAGAAAAGGTCGAAAATGTCTTGCACTTGGCCTCGGAGTTCTTAGACCGGAAGTGACGCAATAAAGACTGGGAAATCGCTCGCCCACTGTTCGTTATCGGTAGACAAGAATGCCTGGGTTCGTAGGACGAGTGGGTGCCATTACGTCTCTCATATTCGCACATATCTATATATGCTGGGGACTTCTCCCTCGTCACGTGAATCTCTTTCTCTTTCTCTCTCGCTCCCTTGGCTCTTTCTTCTTTCAGCAAAGTCTCCGCTCATGTGCTCTGTTCCCGTGGGGAGATAAAGGCGCTGCTGTCGGTTCATGCCAACAAGTGGCCCTTGTCTCTCTCAACTCCCTCGATCGTCACGAGATCGCATGAAAACTGCGCGTTTATTATGTTCGCCTCGTAACTGTTTAAATTTTTCGATCTTCATCTTTAAGTTGACTTTTCGTTTTTTTTTTTCAATAATTTTTCCCTCGCTCATTGCATTTTGCATTAAAAATTCAGTCAACAGAACGTCACAGATTTTTCAATCATAAAGATATTTAGAAGACTGCATTCGTCTGCTGAGAAATGTCGACAGGCTTTAATTTTGGCTTCTGGGGAATGAATATTTGACGAGCAGCTTATTGGATCATCCAGAGTTGTTATCAGAAAATCAAGGACGTTGAATATTCTGCATCTATATTTAGGAAAACTCTGTTACTTATAACTGTTCATGAATTATTAGCAATTTATCTTTTTTTTATTATATCAAGACAAATCCGTCGAGTGTTATTTCTCCAGAGATAAAATCGTATATTGGACTTGATTTCCGATGATATTTCGAAATGCCGAAAACGTCAGCATTGAAGGAACAATTGTCAACGCTTACTTGTTAGTCCCATTCAACAAACTCCCTCGATAATTCAAGGATTCATCTGTTATTGTCTTCTTCATTATTCAACGTCGATAATATGATCGATTTTTTCGCAACCGTTTCCTCCTTTAGCTTGTCAATCCTTCGCTCAACTCCAATCCAATTATTCGATTTGACGTCGCTCAGGAATCAATTTAGTTAATTTTTCTGATTCTTTCTGATTCCATGGTAAATTTGATAGAATTATTTAATAAAGGATGATGGATTCGTATCGCGACGTTAACCGGGAAAATGTTCACAACAATAAATCGGAGGGAATCTCGCGAGGAAAAATATGAACTTGGGGAATATGTCTATGTCGAATTTTAGAATGAATTCGTCTCCTGATTGACCGGTGAATGAAAATTGGGCACAAAAAACGTATTTTCGTTGAACGAGGTCGAGAATCGACTCGAAATATTCAGGAACGATTTGTACTTGGTGTTGTGGATTTTCTTTTGTCTTGTTCGTGCATGAATAAAATAATGCAGGGGAATTGGAAATTTGCGTTACGAGTTTGGGCTTGCATCGAATAAAATTGCACTAGTACGATGGGTTCTCGGAGCTCGTCGTGAGGTGGCGGGAATGCACGAGAAGGGATTAGTTCGAGGGGAAGTCAAAAGCCAAAAGGAGGTGGTGGTTGTGTGTGGTGCCGGCGGCAACGACGACGACGACGACGACGACCGAGCGAGGGGCTGGGACAGAGAGTTTGAGGGGTCGGAGGGGTCGACAGGCAACCAGGGGAGTCCACGAAGGATGAGAAAGAGAAGAGAAGGAGGTGGAGGAGGAGGAAGACAACACTTGTACCCGTGCTGATGCGGTGGCGTCGTCGTCGTCGTCGTCGTACTCGCTATTCCCGAGAGTAGGGGAACAACACTGCAAAGCATTCGCAGTATTGTAGGTCGTTGCGTTTTATAATGTAATTTCTTCATTTTTCGTTACCGGCGAGCTAAACCTTTCTCACAAATTTGCAATAATCTTAACAATTGCTTGTTCAACCTTTTTTTTTCAATCACACTATCGCCTGCAATTTCGAAAATACGTAAGGAACAATAAATTCCATTTTTTGCTCACACTATGGCAAAGTTCGTATCGAAGATCCTCAGGAAAAAAACGTGCGATTTGAACGACTGAACAGGAAATAGAATTTCTTACCCATTCGACAAAATTCCATCGTCTTCATCGATTTTCGTAACGAAATAATTCTGGACAATATTTTCAAAGTATTCGAACGTCTTCATTTTTCTATATCACATCGTTTATTATCGTTAAATATATTCACTGATTTATTTGGAAATTTTGTAAATCATAGAATCCTTCACATGTTGAAATCTTTATATCGGATTTACTTTTCAAACCATTATTTTTACACTCTGAACAAAATCCTTCGATAATCGTTGATCGTGACGATCCAAATTTACTTCGTAACAAAACGTCGCCCTCTAAGTATCGTTCAGAACGGTTTTCATCATTCGTCAACCGGATACATTGTTGTTATTATTATACGCCGATGACACGTGTTGATGTGCCGAGCCAGGACACGCCATTATTATTATTTTCATTGTTATTACGAAGACTTCTTAGAAATGAAAATGATAAATCCCTATACGTATGAGTCAAAATCGCATTGTGAAATCAAATGATTTCAGTCGTAGTAAATGGGAAATAATTCCACAGAGACTCACAATCGCAAAACTCGAAAGATACGACGTATATACCTCGATATATATAAATGTGTGTATAGGCTGACAATAGAAAGTAGCCCGGCTTCGTCGTTACCGCAACATTACGAATGCACCAATCTAGGATAAATTGAGAGAATGTTTTCGCCAAGCTGTGCTGTTCTGCGCGGGACATACAGAGGAGAGAGGGGCTGGGTGACTCTCCCGATCTAACGGAAACCCTATTCCGCTTCGTTCGTGCGTGATTCTATAGTCTCTTGTACGTGCTCCTTCGTATACACGATAAATAATAACAATCTTTGATTTTTCGTCGGATTCGATGGGACATTTCGAAATAAAAGGTCCTCTGCGTATTTTCCATAATTGTTGCTTCTGTTGGGAAGTCCAAATTTCGTACAGTAGGAAAAATAGTTTGATTACTAATTTGGACAAGATAAAGAAAAATTTGCATCATTTTAGATCCTAAATATATATTTTCTTGCCTCGATCTTTATCGCTGATTGGATTCGACGAGCTATTTTGACTGATAGTTAATTAACGAAGGAGATATAAAATAAAGGGATAATGGGAGATTACTAATTCTGGCGGTAGAGAGAGAGACAACGAATTTTTCGCAGGTTCCATTCGACGTAAATTGATTCGATCCCGTAAGAGTGAATATAGGATTAATTCGAAAAATTCGTCCTCTATATACTCCAGTATATATATGTGCATGTATATGTATATATTCAAATATATAGATATTTATTGAAATTGCGAACAAAACTCGAGACGATGTCGATGTAGATTAGTCCGAAGGGTATATATATGTTTTCGTCGTTGTATGGACCAGATATAACGCGAAGCTCTACTGATCGAAGTATGTATGGGTGTCGAAGAAGGGATTTTAATTAAAGGACGGAGGGGCAGCAGGCTGCCGCCTCCTTCTCGCTATTCTCTCTCCCTCTCTATATTTAGAAGACACGAAAAACGTGCGTCATCCCATTCGCTCAATCTACGGAAATTGTACTCGTTAATTGTCCATTTTATATGTATATATATATATATATAAAACACACACACATACGTATGTATTCACGCATATGTCCACCAATTTTTTATTTGTCCCCTCGCTTTCGACCGTCTTTGCAGTTTTTTTTTTCCCTCGCCAACCCTCGACTATAAATGATGAAGTTTCAAATCCCGTAGCTTCGCGCCTGTATTTTGGGATCGGGGCTTCGATTGGAAAGAAAAACACACATTCACAATCAACTTGGAATTAATATACGTGCGTTTTTGTTTGTCGGAAGCACTAACGATCTTCTTCGAGCCTCCCAGCCAATGGAGTTTGTCTGATAAATCGTAAAATAGGGAAATCGATAAATCTGGAAAAATATTTTTTGAATTGTTAGTTTTGATTTTAATTGTATGCACTTTTTTTATGCATATTTTCGAAAGAATCTCACTAATAATTGGCTTATCGTTCGATCTATATTTCAGACGCCAAGTTAGACCACCTGGCGAACGCACTCTCGAGTCCAATAGCGTTCCTCGATCAGAAAACTAGTGACGGTGGAGGGGCAAGTAAGGGGGACGGTGGAGGTGCAACAGCAAAGCCAGGACCCGGGGAATTCGTTCTGGCCGAGCGAGAACCTCGAGGAACGCGTCGAGGCCGAAGACGTTCGAGAAATCATCGACGAGTCCGGCCAATCGGACACGTCCGATTTTGAAAAAAACCCCGACGAATGCTCCGAATACCGGGACCAAGACGAAGACGACGACTGTGACGAGAATATCGGTGGGTTTCATCATTTTTTCCTCCTCCAGCCTCCCTAACATTTTACTTCTTTTTGCCTTTTACTTTTTTTTTTTTTAACACTAAGCCTCACAATTTCTTTCCCTTAAAATACAAAAAACTCGATTTTCCATCGACCGTAACTATTAAAATATTCAGATCAGACAAAAATTTAGTTCTCAACCTTATTGGGCGGTGGAGTTTAAAAAAAATATATTTTATACCACCGAAGCCTCGCTGGACACATACGAAATGTTTTTCGCCTTTGTCCCGCGTGTTATTAATTATACCGCCCGAATAATTCGATCCCCAGGATATAATTCCTCGTATCAAAATATAAAACAACAATTAAGGGGGGGGGGGGGAAACGTACCTAGCCGTGGATGCGAACAAGCAAACAAAAATTATGAGGTTCGGTATGGAAAACAGTAGAGAGAAATTGCAACAACAAATGATGGTTTCAGAATTTTTTACACGGCATCTTTATCGATCAGGAATCATGAAAAAAAAGACAACTACTTCTCTGATTCGACTTCTCTGATTCGTTTTCTAAAATTTTGTGCCAACTAGGAAAGCCGTGAGCACAGTCGTAGAGTTTGAGAAGGGGAAGCGACGGAGTTACGTTTCCGAAAAGGTATATGACATACGGTACAGCGGACTACGTTCCTACCAACTTTCTTAATTACCAACAACTTTCTTCATAATTCTCGCTTCCTCGCTCCGAAACTTGCACTCTTGCTGTTGCTTCTTTGGTGTGCACAACATTTCTTTTCCCTTTTTTTTTTCTTTCGAGAAAATCAGCAACAACAACTTGGCCGGGGGATAAAATGCTATAACTCTTGAAACGTGACGTAAAGATAGTCTCTGGCTTATAGCTCAGTAAAATCAACCGTCGAGATGCTCGGGTTCAGATTTAGCTGAGAAAATTATCGCAAAATTTAAAAAACGTTTCAATGATAACAATTGAAAATTAAATACTAACAGAATTATGGGATTTCGGAAAAAAGTTGTCATTATCATTCGACGAAACAGTCGTGATAATAATTTGAATAATTGTTGTCAATCGAAAAAGTTAATTCGTACTGAAATTTAAGGAAAATCTCTGTCGCTTGGTCGAGTAATTGCTATCCGATTATTGCTAACCACGTAGTTTTGTTTCTCCTTTTTTTTTATTATTGCGGAACTTGCGAATCCGATAATAACAATGATAATGGACATTGCAATTATAATTTATATTATTATGTACTAGCTATGCCCCTGGCTTCGCTCGAGTTTCATTAACAGAATGATTCTAGCCAGAACAAAATTAACTGCAATTTCAGTTAAAACTTATTAACTGTCGAATTAACCGACGCATTTCATCTCCTTCGATGTATTTCGTTGGCGTATTTTGCTCACACTTGCAGACTCAACCGCAGCAAATTCCAGTGAAAAATTACACGTGGCTCTCGATAACTTTGCAGTTTTTTCAGGCATTCCTCTTACGAACTCTAATAATTTTATAATAATTGTTTTCTCCTGCACGATGGAGAGAGGACTTTAGTGGATTTTACTGGATTTATTTTTGATTTTATTTTGGCAGAGAAATAAATGACAGTTTGATTTGAAATGAGGAATTTTTATCATCTGTTGCAGTCACAGAACAAACTGACGATAAGGAAAAGAAGGAAGAGACGGAGGAGGAGGAGGAGGCGGAGGAAGACAACAACAACTGTCGAGAGGACGAGGTGGAAAAGGAAAGAAGGGTCTTGAACGAGTCAAACGACGAGAAAAGTGACGAAGTGGTGGCGGCGGCGGGGGCAGGCTCGCCTGTGTTACGAGAGCAACGTGTCGTTTCAGGATCGGCAACCACGGGAGCCCAAACACCGACCATGTCGAACGTGTTTCCACAGCAGTACTGCCTGAGATGGAAGTATCATCACAGCAATCTTCAGACAATGTTCTCGCAGCTGCTCGAACGTCAAGCTTACTGCGATGTCACCCTTGCCTGTGAAGGTCAAACGCTTCGGGCACACAAGGTATCACTCTCGAACCTTTTCTCTCCTTCTTTTTCAATCTTCTCCCTTTTCGCACTCCATCCAGAACGAAATACCCAAATTATTCAACAAAATTTCTCATTTTTACACGTTACCATTTTATTTTATTCTTCGAACTTTTCGAGGACAATGTACGCCTCAGCTTTTATCAAACTAATTAAAATTCTTAATACAATCTGAGAAATCATTTCTGTTTTATTTTCCAAGGCCATCTCATGGCGTGATATAATTGTTTCCGGTCGTTTTCATAAATGGACATTTTTCACCTCGTCACCATAATTTTTATGTCCCAACTTATTATGTTGATTTTGTCTATAATTGCAATTTTTTTCTTTTTTCGACGATTTCGTCCACGTTTGACTTATTTTATTGTTGCTTATGCGTACCACCATTAATGGACGACTCTCTTCAACTCACTTTCTCTTTCTTCCTCATTGCTTCGTTCCTATTCGCTACCTCCCCTCCCCCATTCTTCTTCTTCTGTCTCTCCCTCTCTCTCGCGGTGTCTCCCTTTTCGTTTTTTTGTTTCGTTTCTCCCCAATTTTTTTTCGGTCCGTGCTCTCGCCCACGGACAAAGGAGAGCGCGAGTCAGGAGTCGAGGGAAAATACTTTTCGGTTCTCTTGGTGTGAGAGTCTTGCTGAATCATACACAACGACCCACCACCTCCTCCCCTCTCTTCCCTTTTTTCGCTCTCTTTCTCTTTATGTGAGAACTGGGCGTAATCCACTTTATGATTTTTCGAGAATGGGATGACGAGCTTGAAAAAAAAAAAAAAAAAAAAAGAGAAAACCCATCTACGTGTAATATACGTATTTCTACACAGGAAGCTCTTCTGTACGACCAAATTGATATTCTCCAAGGAGAGACGAAAGAAAACAAAAAAAAAATACAAAAAAAAACAAGAAATACAACTCGAAATGAGGGTTTGGAAAAAATGCGGCTTTTGTCTTGAAATTACACGGTGAACCAAAAAAAAACAGCCCTACAGGAAATTATACATTTCTGATGACGTCGGAGCTTCCTTCAAAAAAAGGAATCGTTTGATTAATTATTTTCAGTCTTAATTAAGGCCAATTATACAGTTGGGAAAATGTTTGATGGTATTATCAATCGAAACTGTATGATTAATTTTTATTCTGGCTTACTTACACTTTTCAATCGTTATTCAAATTCGTCCCCGAAATACATACATTCCGTGGAGCTTATTATTTTTTTCGTACCTCTTCAAAGAACACGGTGCGATATTTTTTTGCCCACAAGCAATAAGCTCAATCATCGATAATCCAGTCTATCGAAAAAAACACGATTCCTTCAGTGAATGAAGGCGAATCTTAATTGCTCACACGAATCGAATAACAAGTTAATGAATTTGAGAGTTTTAATACTCAGGCTGAATGAGAATTATGGATGATAATTCATCATGTAAATTGCCATTTGGATTACACATAAGAATATTATTTCCATACATATAATTGCGAATATAAACGAGAGTCCTGAAGAAAATAAGCATTCTGCTTGGTGTACTAGGCTGCTGCTTTCTGTGCTAACTCGAGCGATGCAGATGAGAGAATTCTTCAGGCATGTTTTATACGTGCTCGCGATATGCAACTCCGATACGGTTGTGTATGCCAAGCCAACTGCTAAAGAACTGTCCTTTCCTCTCCTCCTTTTCGTTCAATTCTCCCTTCAGTTATTATAATTATTATTGTTGTTATTAATTTCATTAATTTAACAACAATCGTAATACTAATAATAATCATGATATTGCTGGAGGAACTTTCGTTTTGCACGATACACTCGCAAAGCTCAATATTCGTGCGTGACTCTATATCTTCTTCTTCTTATTCCCTCGTTTTTCTTTCTATCCTATAATTCTCGCCTCGGGTCATTAACTTCCGTAATATCTTCGTGGGCGTTGGTGAAAAGGAGGAAAAAATATATATTCACGACTCCGATATCACGTTATAATCCAAGCTACTCGTTTCGTTGTTTTTATTATCACGTATTTTTTATTTATTTTTTATTATTTTTTATTATTTTGCAAATGCATTCTCGTATCGCTGTCTTTTCGTCTGGAATTCTCTGCAATACGAATCGTGTATCATTTTCGTATTCTATCCGACAATTTCATTTCTTTTTCCAGAATTTTTTCGGAGGTTTCGATGATCGATATGAGAAAAAATTCGATACGTTTGCGCGTGAATATTTTTTTCCATTTTTTATCTGAAAAAAAAAAGTTATTTTCATTTTTATTATTATCATTTTCTTTCATAAGATCTCTTCAATAATTGAGCTTTCTTGAACGCGCTGCCGATGAAGCCTTTATTTTCATCGTTTTCGTAACGAATTTCATTGGATTAAGAAAATGGGATAGTAAGTACTGACCTTGGTATAATCATTGAATTTGCATGAATCGAAGGGCCGAAACGAAATTGGCTCTTAGAAATGTGATTAATTGATAGTGAGATCTTGATAACAGGCTCTCGTGTGATTAGCCGGTGTACTGATGGCGCTTTTCTCCCCTCTCCTTCTCGCGATTCTCCGGGTTCGTTTCTCAAATCTCGAGAATCTTCTGTACAGAACAAGCGACAATAAAACATGACAAACGATCAAATTTCGGTCCTTTGTTCCGAGTTTCCTCGTGGCTTTCATATATAGAAATATATATTTTTATGTACGTTTGTACAGAGAAACCGAAAGAAGGAGAGAGAGCAAACGCATTATTCGCCTCCTATCCTCCTTGCCGCGTATATACGTATAGTTTTTTACTTTTATTAATATATATATGTGTATGTGTGTGGAGTGTGTACGTTTCGGGAAGAACGAGCGCTGGCGTCGCTGCTTCGGCGTCGACGGAGCTCTCGCTGCAGTGCCGGAGAGCCACTCCATCAAAGTAGAGTACATTTGGCTTGGTTCATTTTTTTCTTCGCGTTTTTTTTTCTCCTTTTTCTTTTGCGTTTTTTTTTTTTCGTCCGTGTGTCCTTTTTTTTCTACTTTGGTAGGGCTCCAAATTGTAAAATCAATACTTACACCTAAATTCAGAATGCCCGCGCCAGAGGCCAATGGGGCTCCGTATACGCTTTCTCTCTCTTTCTTTATTTTCTCACTACCGCTCTCTCTGTCTCTCTGTCTCTCTCTCTCTCTCTGTTTTTCTCTCGTTACGTCTGCCTACCGCCTTCACTTTTTCTCCCGAACGTCCACTCCCGCGTCTCACTTCCCGTTTTGTACTCCCCGCACACATACAGACATTTTGGCCCGCTTACATGTGTTCCACGTTGTCACACAATCAACGGCTCACCGACACATACGCGAATCTTGGATAATGGCCCTACTCTGTACGCGGGGGTCGCGCTGGTAAAAAAAAATAATAAAACGTAAAAGAAGAAAAATGATAAAAAGAAAAATGAAATGAATAAAAAAAATGAAATGAAAAAAAAACGACAACGAACATAAAATAAAATAAACGAGGGGTTGAAACGACCGGAGTCGGAGAGTTAAGGGAATAAGGGACGAGAGAGTGCGAGGATGGCCTCTCCGCGATAAATGTGGAGGGGAAAAATGAGCGCGTTGAACAAAAAGGAGGCATAAAGCGAACGGGAATGGGAAATTGAAGGGGGAGAAAGTGTACGCGACAGACACACACGAGTCAAAAGTACTCGACGAAACACACTCGTCCAGGCATAAACAAAGGAAGTCAGTTACCCGCTTCGCACTTTCTACCGGGCTTTTTTTGGGGGAGAACTTTTTAGGGGCGTCGTTGAGTCAGGGTCATTCCCCTCCTTCCTCTATCGTTCAACACTTATCAACCTATACGTACAACACTTCTCAGCCTAAATGGTCAATCCTGTTAACTCGTCTTTAAGAACTAAACACGATCCTACAGACAATAACATTTCTCAATCCAATTTCCGGCTCACAAGTTTCTCGTCATTACATTCTGCGAATCCCTTCACTTTCAACCGACTTCCTGCCGAAATGCCTCAACCTAACGCAAAAGTGCATCGGACCAATTTTGTAGAGCAACAAAAATGCTACGAAAAAGTCTTGAGCCAAAATTTTCTATCTCTTATACTGTACTCTCAAAAGCACATTGAAAATATTGTTGAAAACACTTCTCTTATTTGCTGTTTCAAAAATCACGTCATGTTCCATTTCGCTTTCGAAGCTCACTCGAAATGATAGAAGAACTTATTTCGGGGTATCCCATTCGAAATTTCATGCTCTACAAGATTGGTCATATACATTTTTTCCCTATTTTCAACCGGTCTCACAGTATGCATGAATTTCTGAATGCGAAATTTAGCAAACATCAAACAGTTCACGTCAAAACCCGGAGAAAATGAACAAACAAAGTTGGGGAATCTCAGTCCCGAGTTTTTTGGGACACCCTGTGAATGGACACCACCAGGAACTGCATGTGGTAACGCTTTAACAGGACAGCTGTTTCCTCGCTTCCTAATGACACCTGCGACCAGGTGCTCGGGCCAGTACCTTCGTATCGAACTCGAAAAAAAAGCAAATTATGCATACGAAATCAAGTTACGCTTACATTGTTGGCATAATTAGTCACAACAGACATTTTAAATTACCATAAAACAAAAAAAAAAGCATTCTTTTCGATTTTATACGAAAATTCGTATTTTTTTCCCACCCTTTTAGAGGGAAATTTGGATGAAATTCGTGGGGCGATTAATTTTATTTTAATGTCGAATCAGCGGGAATAAAATATTTTACATTATTGACCGAAAACTTGATACACATTTGCGAACAACTTCGAAATCCAAGAGCACCCAATAACCGAGTCGCAATTCTCGTACAACAGTGTTCTAGGTCGAGCAATTTTTTTTCCTTTACGTTGAGGAAATAGCCAGTGAGATTGAAAAAAAAAAGTATAAAAAAGTAAATTATCGATCCAACGGTGCAACGTTGCTTCGGAAACTTTATTCATCCTCCAGGAAATGTATGTGTACGTACACAGTCCGCGTATATGTACGATATATTTCTTTTTTATTCGCATTTTTTTCGCTTTACTTTCGTTACACCAGACTGAACTTGTTCTCGCAGATTTTCGATTATCAATGTCATTAGCTCGATGAAATATGATTATTATTCCGAGGCATGAATGCCAGCCCGTATTTCGTTTCAATGTTGGAATTATGCTCGAATAATATCGTGGAATGTGTTTCCGGTTAATCGAAGAATTGCTCGGAATCCCGAAACTCCGTATAAAAGAATGAGAAAATAAGAAAATAAAGAGTAAAAAAAAATGGCTACTTTGAATACAACGAGAGCATTGCTCGAAAACGCTTGCTTCGTTCCTCCTCGAGTATTTATGTAATAATATATTTTCTTCGACTATATTCTACGTATACGCGATAAGCCCATCATTAAGCGTATCGGCGTAGCGTATAGAAAAATTCCGTACCAACCTCGTCGACATGGTCCATAACGAACCAGCCAACAAATAAAACAACGAAGAATTAAATAAATTCGAAAGAGAACAATGATCATTACACACGCACGTGACTAACTCATTTACATAGCGGAGGAAAGAAAATTGTAAATATCAAATGAATCATTTATGAACCATGCTTACCAGTTTCGATTTTATGGAGAAAAAAATCTTGATTTTTCCGTATTATTCTTTTAAAGAATACTTTTTTCAGTCTTTACATAATTTCTCGATAAATTCGACATTAAGAATTCAGGAAAAATACAATTAAATGAGCTTACATATTTCGATTGTCAGGGCAGATGACAGACCAGTTGAAAAAAAAAATCTCTTCAAAAATTCATGAGAGAAAAAAAACGGTATCTATCATCGACTCAATTTTTTTTATGGCTCTCGTTAAACCGCGACATGTATTCGAGTCGATTCGACTCACGACTTCGATGTTGGTAAACTTGATTTTGCGAGTGAGAAAAAAAATGTACATTGAAAATACACGACGAACACTCCAGAACGGAAACAGATCGATAACGAATATGCACAAGTGTTAATTGGCGTTTGCCACCTTCGCAAAACACGATTTCTGCCTCATTCTCCCTGTTTTCGCTATTTCGAGTTATACTTCGCAGATTTATGTCCGGGGCTCGATGATTTTGGAAAAGCGTCGAACGTCGCGACGATAAAATTATCGATGCCCGGACGCGTTTACGATGTTTATTCCATTTTAATTAAAATTTCTTTTTGTCCATTTTGGTCTTTTGATTCGTTGAAAATTATTTTTACTTTTTTCTTCTTCTCTTTTCACCGAGCCGATTACTTTCTCCGTATTAAATGAACTTCGTTCGACGTTTACTACCTTGTGTTTGTATAAACCATCATGTGTTTATGTTTGAAAGTCGAGGGCAGGTCACAGGGGCAAACGAGAGTGACCACAGGACGACCATTAACTCGTACTAACTTTGCACACCATACATTATGTCATTTAGTTATCATATCAAGTGTTAAATATGTTCCCAGAGAGACTAGTTTTCCATATTGATTAACATTTAATTCTTGTGCTGTCCGTTCCAAAGAGAAGAGAAAAAAGCGAGATAATCGATATTTACGTAGGGACGAAACTCGGATCGTTATTTTTCTCTTTTTTCGCTTTTTCAACGTGTGTCTATCGTTACGTGCCTTACGACGCACACACGTAGACAGGATCGCGCGAACAGACCATCGGTATTTTCCGTTCGACAGTAATATTCGTTTATCCCATTTATTCATTTAATTCGAATCACCAATCAAGCCTTTTTCTTAATACGTTTTTTTTTCTTCCTACAAGCTGAGCAGAATCGATCCCGCTCTTTCATCATTCTTGGCCAATAATTCGACCAAAATTTATGGCCAGTATAAAGAATGGATTTCGCACCGTAAATTCTTCGTCAAATTTATTCGTCGAATCATTCGGATCGATTTTTTTATTGAATACGTGACAAGGCAGCGAAACAAAAAGAATAGATTTTATGGAAAGTTTTGTCGATACACTCGGTGGCTTTATCTGGCCTCTGGTTTCTTAATTTTTCTATCAAATAAAAATGAAAATTCACTGCTGGTGAAACTTGTTAATAATAATGAAAAGATGGACAATAGCAATGGAAATATTCTGAAGAAGCTTGGATATCCGTCGATGTTTTATTTTTCAATTTAGTTCTCGTTTGACCAGCAAACGTAAAATATGTCGGTCGTAAAGAAACAAAACTTTCGAAATATATTTCGAAGCAAAAGCGGGAAGATCCAACTCGCTTGAAATAATGCTCAACATTTTTGAACGTTACTTTTTCCAGTCTTTCATTTTTATTTTTATTTTATATTTTGTTTCATTCCGTTTTTTTTCCACAGTGTGGCCTTCACGCGTCGACGATTTCCAAGAATTTTTGAGGCGCGTTGTATCTTTCTCTCACTCTCTTTCCCTCTCTCTCTTTCTCTCTCGATCTTTCATCCGTTCGGTACCGAAGCGAAACGTCACGGAGCGCGTTATCGTTTCTGAAATGGAAATGTGTAGTGGATTCCTCTATAACGTATAAATCATCGGTGAGTCATTTCATCGGTCGCTCGGAACACCGGTGAGCTGCCGATTCGATACTCCCACTATTTTCTCGTCCCCCAACTTTTCACACATTTTGCGTCCGTTTTTTCTCACCTTTTGGAAAACCACGCAACGTTCGATATGTTTTTTTTTCTTTTATTTTTTCTTTTTCCGGTGGCCTCGAATTTTTTTTGTAAAATGTGGCGTCAACTCCATCGCTAGAAAAATTGGCTCGTTTTTTATTTCGTTAGCAAATGCCTCGAAGGGAATATTTTTCTAAATGGCTTTTCTCCAATCGATATGAAATTCAATTTGTTTTATTGGTACGTTTATTATTTTTATTTCGTTGGGTCAAGGAAAATGTTTGAAAATGAAACGTTCGTTGTCGACTTGCGATGCGGGCGACTATGTGAAACGTTCCAGATTCTAGATCGTGCTCAATATTTTTTCTCCCCTCTTTCGTCGACAGCGCTTGTCCGTTCGCGGTGGTGTCTCTCGTGGATTTCAAGATCGTCCGCGGAGGCGCGGAAAACAGAACACCAAACCGACCCCGTTTCCGTATCGCCCCCGCACCTTATCGGCTCGTCGGGATACTCGCCACGATCAATAAATTCCCGATTGCCGGTCACCCCTTTCCGCCTCGTCAAAGACCTCAACCCTCTTCTTTGCTGTCTCTTCCTTTTTCCCTCTCTCTCTCTAGCCCTCGCTCTCTTTCTTTTTACGTGTTAAAACGTTCGAGACGGAAAATTAAATATTTTTTTTGTTTTTTTTTTTTTCCCGACCATATATCCGGTTCCTCCTCCCTTTTTCTTAAACTCCGTTTTTCTGTCCTAGCGACTACACGTATGCGTTAGCCAATCGCGTTCGTAATTCGTTGGCAACGTCCTAGCGCCGGTTGCGGTCAATTTCCGCACCTCATCCACGACCTTCCTATAGACGTACAACCCGCCGTTTGCAACCCTCGGCCAGCAAAGTCGGTGCCCGCAGTTTTGCTTTTTTAAATAAATCGAATGCGAACCAATTTTTTTTTTGTGTTTTTTATCCATCGAAACTTTTAAAAGTTTCACCATGACCTGTAAACAATGAGAAAGGAAACCGAATCTGTCACATTTTTTAAAACGGGCATGGGTCTATAAGACCCAGTCTCGAATCCGACTCGGATCTGCCGCGAAACCGTAATTTTCGTTTACGTTTCGAACTTTCATTCCTGTACTTTCACCAAAAATCGATCAGAAAATTTCGTGACCGTGATAAATTCCTAAAAAATAAGAATTTTTCATTATCATTTTATTTTTTCTCTTTCAAATTAATTCCTTGACGACGAGCCTGTTTTTGTTTCCGAGTTTGAGAAAATCGTGCGTTTCATGACTGAACGAAAAGGGCCGCAATGGCGGAGCGGAAGAGGCACGGGCGTGACAAAAAGATCGAAAATAATAGAGAAAAAAAGAAGGGGGCAAAAAAGCTCCCGTTAATTAATTCCGCGCCTGAACGAACATACGTGAGTAGCAATTCTTATGGCGTCTCTTGGTCTCCTCACCGGTAAAGAGTAAGAGAGGGCCGCACGGACGGAGATTCGAGCGCTCTCGATGTGCCCCTTTCGTTGAGAATCCCCCCGCCCCCTCCTATCCCACTTCGCTCGAGCTCCCTCCTCTTGTTCTGGCGTCCTTTCGCCCCCCATCCATAGAAATCGGATAAATCGTTGTATAGGAACGAATCAAGAATCGTCGTGTACTTTACCCATTTTTTTTTGTCGTATTCCTTCGTCCGCTTACCGAGCCCGCGGACAGTACTCTCTCTCGTTTATACATCGTGTATTCGTCACACACATATAGACACAAATATACGTATAGATGTATTAAAGAATATACGCGATGAAGAATACGACCAGCGTTTTCATCGATCTCGCTCCCTCGTAACTTTGCATCGCAGAACAGAGAGAAATAAAATGAAAAATTAAACTCTGTATTCTAGAAGCTCCCTTTCTCTTTTTCTCTATTTCGTTTTTTCTTTTTTCTTTCGTTTTTCTTTTTCATCGTGTCCCGTCGTCTTTTTTTTCCCCTTTTTCTTTATTACTGCGCCGACTCTTGTCGCTCGGACAGAAAAATAATGTCACATACTTGTACACTGTAGATATAAGTGTGTGTACGTAGGAATATATGTAAGTGCGATATAGAGGTGTGTGTGTGTGTGTGTGTGTGTGTGTGTGTATGTGTGGACAATGTATAACTGGTGCTCGAACAAAGAACGCATTACGCTTGGACGATTTTTAGTACGATCGTGCGATGCGTCTTGCGCCATTTTTATTTATTTTTTTGAACGTTTTTTTTTTCGTTATCCCCCCTGCTCCCTCCGGATTTCTCTCTCCCCCGCCCTCTCGCATGCCCTGCTTCCTTTCCTTGTTCTCGCTTTACTTATAACCTTATTCTTTACACACAGACACACACACACATAGCCCCTTCGGTTTCCTTTCGCGAAGAAGGATCGCGCAGTTATATTCGAAAGATATATAGGGTTTATTACCGCGATGGCGAAGATGGCGAGGGACTTCGCGTACCGACGAAAGAGGGGGTGCTCGACGGCCAAGGGGGCGAGAGAAAAAGCGCGCGAGAAAGAGAACCCGCGGAGAGGGGGCGGCGGATGGAAAAATTGTGCTCTCCGACTTGCCCAGGGCTCGGAATGTCTCGATATGAAGCGAGGAGTATAATTTCATTTTTTTCTTCCTCTCTCTCTCTCTCTCTCTCTATCCACCTCTCTCTCTCTCTTTTTCTATCCAGACTGGTTCGTTCTCATTTCTCTTCCTCCTCTTTCTATCTCTTTCTCTCTCTCTCTCTCTCTCGCTCTCTCTTCTTTTCTCTCTTCTCGTGCCGTTTTTTCCTTTATCGCAGTATTTCACCATAAAAGAGGCGGGTATAATAAAGCGTTATATAGCCCGAGCACTGAAAAGTTACGCGCCTCCTTCGCCTTCCACGCGCGCACACTTTTTTAACTTCCTTTTTTCCTTTCTTCCTCTTTTCCTTCTCTCTCTCTCTCTCTCTCTCTCTCTCTCTCTCTCTCTCTCTCTCTCTCTCTCTCGGTCTCTCCCTCTCTTCCGATCTCCCACAGGCACAACCGTTTCTTCTTTCTTACTTTACTACCTTATTTGCGGAGACGTTAAATTCGTGAAAATCAATATCGAACGTAACGTCGCCTTCGACATTAAATATTCAGTCTATTGACTGTGTAGTCCGACGAACTTTGGGCGGGGCCCCCTCACTCCCAAATTCATGAAAATTTGGTTTCTTCCTTCTTTTTTTTCGCTTAATTCTCACTCGCTCCCGATCCCTCAAGAGGAAATATATATATACATAGCTACGAGGCTTGCGATTTCTCCACCGAATTCGTTCCGACAGCGAAACATTTTTACTTAGCCAAAATCTATTCATCTCTGAATCCTCACAGTTTTACACCGAACTACACTTTTCCCCTAATTGTCTTATGTTTTTTTCAATCCTCTATATTCGCTCGTCCTATTTGCTTGTCGCAGGTCGTGCTCTCAGCTTGCAGCACATATTTCGACACCATACTCTCGCAGTACGAGGAAAAAGATCCGATCGTAATAATGCGAGACGTCAAGTTCTCAGACATCAAAGTACTCGTCGAATTTATGTACAAGGGAGAGATCAACATCGATCACGTGAGTAATGAAAACGTTGGAAATCAAATACTAAACGCCGTTTTAACAATATCGACAAAAAGATCTGAGAGAATATGAAAAATTCGATGGAATAAATTTGGGGAAGAGAAACTGATTAAAACACTTTTGGAAAGTTTGTTTTCGTTGTTCATTAATTATTTGAAGAGCATCTTCTTGAATGTGATTCGTTGAGTGGAAATGTTTCCACATAACCTAAAGTTTCAACCCTTCACAAATGAGACCGCTCGGAATTGATTTTTAAAATAAAATCGCTCGGGATAGAAGCTCGAGAAGAAAATGTCGATTTATTTTTAAGCAGACCTTCGTATACGTATCGGCGGTAATACTTTCAACATAAATTCTATATGAGAGGATCGAAGGGCAAATAAAGAAAGTAAGCATCGCTAAATATAACAAAGTCTCGAGAAATCCTTCAAAATTCACCGGGATTGGTTTGATCGATCGTTATTCCGTATTTCTACGCCGATGTTGCCTTCTTTGCCACACTCCACCCTATCGATGTGGATAAATAATTCAGTTCGAACGGTCAGACTGGAAACGCTTGACGTCAGTCCTCAGAAAACATTAGACCCAGTGATAGGCAGAGTCAGCGGAACTGAGATAAAAGAGGACAGCACCAAAATAAGAAAATAGTTGAAAACTTGACAAAACTTGCTAAATCACTCGTGCGCTCATTACTCGTGTCTTGGAGTATCCGTAAATTAGAAAAGTCCCACAAAACATACGCGACCTACTAATGTTGATTCGAGAACCCTAACGAAGCTGCTAAAATATTGATAAACAGAAAAAACATTCTCGATCCAACGATCCGCTTTTTTCGCTCTACGTGCGATCGAAATGGCAAATACAAAACTCCAAATACTCCGAGCGTCGTTAGAGGAGGAGGGAGACAATATAGAAAGTCACACGGTCTTGTATTATGGAGAAAGTTTCAATGACACGGTCGAACGATCGCGATCACGGATTTTGACATCCCGATTGTGTTTAATGGAAAACCATTGGCCAATTGAAAATTTTCAGGTTTCGTTCGTTTCTCGTATTTCCTGGAGCTAATAATGTTTTTGGAATTTGCTTTTATGATGCAGACGAGGTTACCATGATTTTGTTGAGATTTTTTTGTTTCGCAATACGAAGCACGAGTTTTGCTTTTAATTAAATTGACAATAATTGGGATGTAAAATAAAAATTCCTGCATGCGATGTTATAAAATATATTGAATTAATGGAACTTCATTTTGTTCGATATTATAAAGATAATTATCCTCCAGACCGAAACATATATACGGAATCTATTTACCTAATTACATTATTTAACTTTGCTGCGATCGCAGTGATCAGAATTACTTCTGAGGATAAATAGAGCTGGCTTAATTTTCCACCTCAGGCATTTTGATCGAAAACATCGGCACATTACTGATATTGCGTGTGAGATATTTCAGGTAATCTTGGAATGCATGGTTTTATGCGTATTTCTCGAACAACGAAAAAAAAACTATTGAATTTTTTGGGATGCGGGATTCAGCGGATTTTCGAGAGTTGTGATTAATTAAAAAATTGTAACACGAAGCAGAATAAATTTCTCGACACTCTGGGTGTTTATTCAATCGAAAATATGTCATGCGTCGTGCGGAAAAAATGCTCAATATTACTTTCGAATTTACAGACAAGACTGTCGTCGTTATTAAAGACTGCGGAGGATTTGCACATCAAGGGATTAGCGGAAGTCAGCTGGCGGAGTGACTCTGTACAGAACGATATTAACAACAGTGGCCACAGTCCGGGAGCGGGGACTCCCGGTGTCGAGACCGTTTTGAGAGAAGGAGATGTCGATGAGCCTCCGCCACCAAAACAACGGCGCAGAGGTCGTCCGCCTCTCGACGATCCACCCTCCGCTCACGATGTATTTACACCCAAAATCACTTGCTTCACCGGAAACGTATGTACATTTCTCATGAATCCCCTCTTTCCTTTTTGTTTGTATGTCACATCGTTGCTTCGAAAAATACATCATGTTCCCGGTCAGCCATGGTCACATAGTCGAAAGAAAATTAAAGATTTCTCGCTAAAAAAAGAAATTTTTTCATATTTTCGGCATTATGAATGTAATTCTTCATTGACAGGAGGAAATGATGAGTGAGGGTGACCACGAAAGCTGCGATGACGAAATGGGAAATGAAAATAATGAACCGCCCCTACCTATGGTGAGTTTCGAAAATAAATTCACCAATTTTCATTTTTTCTGTTAAAAAACAAACAATAATGGTATTTTTTAACGATTATGTTTTTTTGACAGTTGTCCTATCTGTCGAAAGACGACAGTACCTGTGACCTGGAAAAGAAATGTAAGCATCAATAGAATTTGGAAAAAATGCATTTTTTGTGGAACTATGATTAAACATGAGGTTGTTTTTTTACTTTCACATCTTAATCTCTATTGAATAATCGAACACAGCGTCAAATTCGAACGCGACGAATCCAGCGATACCTGAACAATTTCGAGACGTAATCAAGATGAACGATTATTTGACGACGGGACGACGCCAAGAATTTTGGGAAGAACCGTTCACGCGACGCGTCATGGACGCCATCAAAAGCAAGGAACTTGAGATGAAGACTGCTGCCGAAATTCTCGGCGTTTCGTACGGGACTCTCTACGGAAGATATCGTGACAGTTATGGTTGCCTTAAACACCCCTACAGGTGAGCTCGCAAAAAAACATTTTTTCTACACCTTCTTGAGTATTATTTATTATTTTAGAAATCGATAAATTTCAGAAATTATTTTAATTCACAAAAAAAAAGTATTTCGCATGCTGAAAATTTTGGAAAATAAATTTGACTCAGACTCTTGCGAGATGCCATGGAATTCCGTGAGTTTTACGAGGAGAGGGAATGGTGATAATTTTTTGGTTATTTATTTGATATTTACAGAGTGAGGGACTTTTGGTCCGAACCTGGACCGGCGGAGGTTCTAGCGAAGCTAAGAAGAAAGGAGATCACGTTATTTCGAGCAGCGGAATTTTTGAACGTAACGGTACACACGCTCGCGACTTATCTCTCGACACTTCAGGGTCCGGACAGGATATCGCTAGCGGGGGAATTGAGCGCGGCAACGAGCGCAATGGAGATGAACAACGACATGGATAATAACGAGGCGGTGAACGAAATATTACAAAAATTCAGTGCAAATGCTTCGATGGCAGCGACGCCGACGACATCGGCGACGATAAAACGGGAGGGCGGTGGTTACCTCGAGCTACCTGGGATCGTAACGAAAGGAGCGACATCGGTGCTTGAAAATAATCCCGACATAACGATCGTCAAGACCGAATGTTTACAACAGCAACAACAACAGAGAAAACGAGAATACGCAAAAGTCTCAAACACGGAAAATAACAATGCTAAATTAATGAGTGGCGGTGCGGTTACCGAAATCGCACAACAACAACAAAAGCTCTCTGACACGTTGTCCTTAAACAACGACAATAGTAAACCCTAACTGTTCAGGCCTTACTTGGTACCACTCGCCAATCCTTGAACAAGTGGACGAGCCAATAATAATCAACTCACCACAACCGCGAATACCTTCAGATCTGAGTTGTGCCCACGTAGGTTTTACTCAAATTTGTTTACTCGCTTTCTCACCAACTTTCATCTCAAGTAAAACTATTAAATGAGAAAAAAATTAGGACACTAAGAAAGAGGAAGAAGAAGAAGAAGGAGAAGAAGAAGAGAGGTGGGCGTGGCGTGCGTTATTACGTGAGGGTAGGGCGGCGCAACCAAAAAAGCGTAACAGTCTATTTTCGTTATTGAAATTTCTTTGTCAAAACGTCCCAAAAATCGGGAAATTTAGTTGTTTTCGATTAAACATTTATTTCGCTCGTCGAAGCGGTTTTATTTCGCAATGAAAAGCGGCAAAGCGGAAATGAGATGTTATTTTAGCGCCAGCCTAATATTTGGCAATTCTGTAAAAGGATAAAGATTTATTTCGCACGTCAGCCGAGATTAGCTTTAAAGAAACAAAAATTCAAATGTTCCCTCCGGGGCCACCGAGTGTCGAAGCGGGTGCGAGCTCAAACAAACAAAAATCTTCGATCAATTATCGAACAACGCAAATATTACGATCTCGCGTGTACAATAATTCATAGTTCCCCCCTTCCCCGCGATTAACTATTCAATATTTTTATTTGGAATGTCGCCCAGGACGCCGATTACTCTCTTGGAACAAACGAAATAGCCATCATTATCTTTTTACGATTTAGTAGCACGTAGTAAGACAAAAAACGAAACTCTCTCATTCTCTTCGTTGACTATTCCAAATCTGTTTCGCTTCGTTCCCGTCCTAGGAACATACTTGGGCCTTTGAAGACAAACAAAAAACACTAACAAACAAAATGACTAAAATTGTAGAATAAAATTCAATTCAAGTTCCTTTTCGAAATAAAATGAAAAAAAAAAGAAAAAAATGAATAAAAAAAAGAGAAAACGATCCTAGATAGAGGGACCGAGATTTGAGGAACGAGCAGTGGCGAGAGAGCAATCTTTTGAGCTATTTTCAACCGCGTGCAGTCTGATAGACACCATATTATTCGTAGTGTACGTTTTTTAGCGACAGTATCCACGCAATGTATATAAACGGATCGCGCGTGAGACATTCCTTGTCAACAATAATTATTGTTTTTTTTTATCCTCCCCAAGATGTTTCTATTTATAAGTTAACACTGAAAATATGTTAAGATTGTTCAAATATTCCGCAGAAAAATTTATCGTGACTTCATTCAGTGAACAGAGATTTTATTCCGGATCTGAATGATGCAGAGCTCGCTCTTATTTTTTTTTTCACATCGCAGTGCGAATTGCGAATAAATTCAGTTGACAAAGAATGACTCACTGATTAAAAAAAGAAAAAGAAAAAAGACATTGATCGTTCGTTAAGTATAATTGCTCTGAACCGAATTTCGTGGATTTCATTAGTTGGCTCGAAGGATTTAGTCGTTATTTTCACCGTTATTTATAAATTAGATGATTCGCGGTGACTCGCAATTTTTTGTAGGGAAAAAAGCGTGGATGTCGATACTCTAGTTGCCTACTCGACCCCAAAAATAAAAAACGAGTTTATGAACGGAAATTCAAGCGTCACGGTGATGAAGAACTGAATTTTCCTTGACGTAGGAAAAATAAAACTATCTCCTGTCGAGTTTCGTCCGTTGTGCGCTCATACAAATTTCAAGACTCGAAAGAAAATCCAAGATTTACTTTGACTGACATACTAATGGTGTGCTGGCGTTTTCGACGCATTTGTTGAACGAGAACTCAGTGCATATTATTATTCCGTACCCGTAGCATAATACGGTAGTAAGAAATTTAATTTTTATTTCTTTTTACGAGATCTATGATCTATAATTATTAAAAACAACAACAACTCTACCCTAGACTATTGTTTCCATTATTCATTTATCTTTTAATGAAACGACGATAAATCGTACGCACTGTCCGAGCTTTTTATAGAAAATTTTATGTCGCTTTTATTTAAACTGAAAAATGGTTTTTTCTTTCATTTTTATTTAAATAAATGACAAATTCTTCGACATATTTTGAGAGCAATGAATTTGGAAGGATAATATATGAAGTTTAACGTTCATTGTAAATATCGGTGCAATAGCAAGACCTAAAATTAATATTATTTGTGTCACAAAGTGTTTTATCGAGTAAAAACCCCATTCGCATTGTCCTCCATATATTCCTTAGTTTATCGTATGTTTTTAAAATCGTACATTATTTTTACATCTCAATTGACGAAAACGCCTGCACGTGCAAGTCGAACTTGTTGCCCGGCACATGTTGAAGAGATAGAAGAAAGCGAACAAGAAATCATGAAAAACATTTAAAAAACCTAAAAACTCGTCGTACGAACGGTACCTCGCGTCGAACCATCCAGCACTTTATAAACTCCCGTCTTTGCTATCAGTTTGAAAAAAGCTTTTTCGAGCCCGTTGTACGTCGGGCTCTGGATCCCTTTGACCGAAGAAGACAAACAAATGAAAATATTGGCGATACCAATGTATAAGTTATTACGAAATTAAACAAAAAATAAACAACAACAAACACACACGTTTAATTACATTAAATTAAATTAAGTTTAATTAAATTATTAATAACCAGGCCGAACTGCATAATCGTTTATCCGCGAGACAATGACTGGACACGAGTATTCCTGTTTGCTGAAGGTATATGAAAAACTAAATAACAATTAGAAATATAAATAGAGGTATTTCCATTGATATTTTTGATGATATAAACAAAAAGAAAAAAAAGACTTAGTTGCATTCGAAGGTTCGCCACACGAGAGGGTACTTGTAAAGAAATCGCAAATAGAGTGCAAGCCATCGTATGTATGTGTGAATGTGAGTGTTTGGGTGTATAGTGCGCTAGCCACGAATAATTTGATGTTTCTATAACGATGCGTAGTAATTTTTCTAACGAAGCCGAACAGGAGATAACTGTGAGGAGAGGATGTCTGCGAAGAGGGGATGGAAATGTGAAAAGAAAAGAAAAAGTAGTGATTGTGGTATGGCTGGTATGGGGGTGAGATAAATTATCTAACAGCGTTTGAATTTGATGCGCTCATCATCGGTCATCTCCGTAGTCCATAAGCGTGCGTGCGAGCTCGTCGAGTGAAACGAGATAAATAAAAAAATGAATAAATAACTTGTAAAGAAAGCGACAAAATGTTTTTAAAGACAAAAAAACAAACAATCCTCGACGCAGGGCTCTGAAGAGTTTCAATGACAAACCTGATGATCGAGATTCAATGTTGAAAGACAAACGCTGCTCAGGCGAGAGTTTGTATGTCGTGACAAGAAGAAACAAAATCTCGGAATGGTTATTTGTCTCTCGAGCGATCGAGCATTCGCCGGAGAAACATTAAACTGTAAATTAATTTATCATTCAATAGACATTTTTATTAATTTTATTTATCATCATTGTTATTCGATAGAATGTGACTCTCGAGGCCGAGAAAGAGCGAGAATAGGGCCGAGCGAAAGAGAAAAGAAAAAGGGAGAGAGAGAGAGAGAGAGCGAGAGAGAGAGAATTTATTTTTTCACAGGTTAATATCCTCGGCGATGAGCGGAGGATGGGCAAGTTTCGATTACTTTACGAGTACCCTGAACTAAAAAACCCGATCGTTAAACCTTAAGGTATCATCTGACGATTATAAAATGCCACTTGCCACGAGAAAGAAGCGAAAAAAGATGAGAAACCACAGAAAGCGATACCAAACTGTATTTCGCATTGTCGTCGTTTTCACAAATTCCTTGCGTTCCAAGTGGCAAAATAATGGATCTGTTCATTGTCATACACGCATTAATTAGAGCCTCATCAAATTCCCGGAGTCTCATTAACAAGAGAATAAGAAGCAGTAGAAAAAGATAAAACAATTGCCTCGTATTTCAATTATTTAAGTTGTATACGAAGTATATTTAAGATTCTCGACATCACTCCACACCGCCCCCACCCTTCACTTCACTCTCCACCCGCTATTTCGGTTATCTCGATCTTTTATTTAATCATTTTTTAATTTGTTGATAATCTAAAATAAAATAAGACTAAGACATACCAAATGAGAAATGTAAAGACAAGTTTTGTTAGGTTTAGCACTATCAGCATATCAAGAGGGCAAACAAGAAAAAAATTAATGATTTAAATATTATAATAATAATAACCATGATACTATTAATAACAATATTCAATGATTGAAGTAATGATAATAATAATAATAATAATATTAACAATATTAATATTAACATTAGTAATATTACTGATGATGAGGATGAGGATGACGAGGATGATGATGCTGGATGATCATGATGATGCCGATTACGATTATTATGATAATAATGGTGACGATTATGACGACGATTTGGATGATGATAATGATGATGACAGTGGCGTTGGTGGTGGTTGTGGTTGTGGTGGTGAAGATGATGATTATGACGATGACGATGAGAATAAGATTAAGAGTAATACACGCGTGCTGCGAAGCACTCTGTATTGCCTGTATGACACGTTCCGCGGACTGAGGCACAGCGGAACGCACAAGACCACTTTTACTCTAGAAAGAGTATACGACTAGAAGTATTAAAGTATTCAATGTTTAAAACAACAAGAAAAATAAATAAATAAATAATAATCACATACAGACGGTCCATTGTAAGTGGCCATATTTTTGAGAGACCATTGCCGATATTGCATTCCATCGCATCGCTCTCGGTGTGTTTGTGTGTTTGGGAGCATTTTTATCTTTATTCAGCTCAATTTTCGTCCTTCGATCCTTTCTATTCTTTCCACGTTTCTTTTTTTTTTTACTACTTTTTTTTTCAATTATATTTATCCTTCGAGTTCTTCGCCCTTTGACGTTTTTATACACAGACGAACACACGAACATACACACACAATCTCGCGCGCGAGTTCGTACGAAAAAAAAGCGACGCCACACAACATTCACACGCAAACAAACATAAATACATACGTTTTTTCCCTTGAGGGCAAAAGAGATAGCGAGAGAGAGAGAGGGAGAGAGAGAGAGAGAGAGAGAGAGAAAGAGTGACACGCGAAAAAGTAAAGAAAATTGTGTGCGGCGCCACTTTCGTAGACTAATTATTTGTACAATTTTTTCTATTCATTGTCTTTATAAAATAGTAAGAAAAAACGAAAAACGTAACTCGAATTCGAAAAACCTTCGATCATTATATGAAAACGCCCGCGTGTCAATGAATATTTTACACGACGAATAGTATAACGAAAGAAAAATCATTACATAACTAAGAAGGAGCATGAAACGCCATCGATCAGCGAATATTATTTGTGACGAACAAAAGAAAAAAAACGTATGATGGTACTAATTAGAATACATATATATAAATATATATTGCACAGTCGAACAAGAACGATATGTACCTTTCGCTCCTCTGCCCCCCCCCCCCCCTTATTCCCTTCCGTTCCTCCGCAATACCTATATGTAGACGAAGAGTAATAATCCATATGTATATTTAGACGACAGAAGAAAAAAAAATAGAACTAAAAAAAAATTGACTGTTGGCCATTCATTTGAACCTAAATTTGTACAATATTATTGTAATTCGCCATTCCGGCATTTCCCCCTACACACACAAACACATATACATGATCATTATTATAATTATTATTACGATTATTCGGAAAAAGAAAAAAAAAACACGAGTCCCAGACCTCCGGGCGGTAAATCACGAAAAAAATTCACGTATCAAACATTATACTATTACCTACTACAAACCTATTACTACTATTAACCTATTACTACAACCGACTTCTGGAAAGAACAACAAGGACGAGACTATATATATGTAGCCCAACGCATGGATGCGCACCCGTGAGACTAGAGAGGCAGATAAATACAACGGACGATAAAAGTAAACGGAAATGGAGAAGAAAAGGAAGATGGCAAAATCGATACGGAAAACTTGTGAGTGGTTACGAAAAAGAGGGAAAAAAATCGATATCATAATTATGTGTCGTTTGATATAAAAAAAAAATTAATAATAGTAAAAGAAGAACCGAAAAGTTTTACGAGCATAGTAAAATATAATGTATCATCGTTTTATACACAACCTAATTATACATACATAAATACATATTTATATGAATATCTGTATATATATGTACGTATACCTATGTTTATGTTTACCCACATGGGTTCGTGCATTTATATACATATTTATGGGTACGTATATAAATATATATATATTATATCAAAGAAAACAGAAAAGTACTGTACACTTATGTACATTCCTAGTAAAACACTTTGCATTACTCGATAAACTATATTGAGAATGTAAACAAAATAACAACACGTTATACCGTGGAAAACCAAATCAACATACACACGTACACGAAACGCATGGATTTATTATTTTATTTTATTTTTTTACTATTATGACGATAAATACTCATATATTTATGAAATGCGTATTTATTAGTTACTTGGAATGGACCATCGCGAACTCGGCACACATCTCCAGGTCATCGAATTATTTGTGTTTCAGTAAAAAACAGGAAATATAACTTTCTGGATTCGAGAACAGTGACGCGCGCATTAGTGGAAATTTGGGGGGAAAAAAGACGTTGGATCAACACAACAAGTGGGCGTATGTGACTGTATGTGTGTATGTTTGCGTGCGTGTGTCGTGTGCGGTTTTCGGAGAAAAAGTTCTCGTATATTTATATATATTATACATATAATATTCACCGAGAAAATTAAAACACTTTTTATGTTGGACTGCGTCCCCGTGCAGAGAAAAAATAAGAACAGTATTTTCTGTCCGGTGTGAGATTGTGTGGAACTAAACGAACGAGCATGGGATTACACAATGAAAATCAAATGATGAGTTTAAAAGAATGACTTGACGAAATTCGTGAATTCTCCATTTTCGAAAATATTACCAGTGTACACACACAGCTTTTTTGTTGTTTTCATGTTGCGTTCCTTCATTTGACTCCCGTCGTTACGAGGCCTATATACACGCGAGGAATATCCGCACACAATAACAACAATTCACTCCGTACATTTGAAAGACGAGAAAATCGATACTCCCGAAATTCTCAGAACTCAGTCTTTTCCATTCTTTTTTTTTTCTTTTTTTCTTCTCGGTTCGACATCCTGGAATACGCGAACATGATGAAGAGCCGTTCGCGCCAATCAACTATTATAAATAACATAAACACACCGAGACAGCAGCGCCACGCTCTCGCGAAAGCTGCGGCAATGTTGAAAACTTTTTAAAGTCAGGGCTTCTTGCGTTCATTCTTTTTAGTTCTCCCCACCCTCTTTCTCCTTCCAACCTGCTCCGCTCTCAAACACAAACACTATATATAAATATATGCTCATATATGTATACACATATGCATGTATATCTATATATAATGTTTAAAATGTTCACTGATTACTATTAATTGAAATATTATTTCGAAACAAACAGATTAATGCCATTATTATTAATCGTGGTAATTTTTTAGACTAGAAGAACAAAATATTTAGTGTAGAAAATCAACAACAAAATGACAACACAAAAGTATACATAAAGTACATATATTCATATATATATATATATATATATATATGCATACATCGTGTGTATACCTATGAATTGATGAAATATTATCAAAATCGTAATTAGAGATTCGCAAGTCACGAAATGCCTGGGTAATTGTGGAAATCAAGTGAAATTGTCGTAGCAGCGCAATTGACAGATTTACACGCAGCAGGGCACGCGTATTTCACGAGACGATGAGCCAAGGACGAAAGCAGGACTTCGACTGCTTGGGAAG
>JAPYYS010001690.1:0-55085 GCA_030522525.1 Campopleginae sp. 14b
AAAAAAAAAAAAAAAAAAAAAAAAAAAAAAAAAAAAAAAAAAACAGCATAAAGTACAAGAGAAGATTGAGTGAAGATAAAGAGAGTACGATAAAGAAAGTGTATGGAATGATGGAGCGAGAGGAAAAAAAGCGATGGAGAGAGGGAGAAATGAGAGAAAGAGCCAAAAAGGATGAGAGAGCTCGATTTAGCTTTGGCACACGGATTGCCGAGTCCACTTTCACTATACATACGCCTTACACTCAACGAGTAATTGAAATCCGCTTGAAAAATATCGGAAAACCCGATAAATTACCGATTGTCCGACTACCTATATATTGTCGTTTCGAACACACCAGAATCGCGTAGCCATTTTAACGATTTTTTCTCCCACTTCATTGAGATCACCCCCCGCTACAAATCTGGTTTGATTTTTTCCGAAGAAAATCCGTAGCGTGGCCATTACCTTTGTCTTTATCAGATTATCGATAGACGATTAAAAATTTCTCAGCAACACTATCGTAGTCGCTTTAAAAATAACTCCTAAGCCCCCCCGAGGATTGGCTTTGAAAAAATATCGTCAATTACCCGCAAGCATTGATATTCCTCGAATATGCCAATACGTTTGACCCTCGATAGTGAGACTAAGTTTTCGAATGGCGTGTGCACTTTTCGCACGTCCTTATCGACAATCCCATCGCGTCCGGTATGCGGTTTGGTTCACCGATTAAGGTGGTACGCCACTTTCACCGCGGAATAATATGAGCGCAGCTGTAGCTACGGTAACCGCGGGATCTAGCATATTTTCCCACCCTCGTGTTTGTCCATTTACAACCCTTAGCTTATCTGCATCCATTTGTTTTCCTTCGTGCCACGCTCTTTTCACCATCAAACGAAATTCGCAGCCACAGATGATTGCGAAAAACTTGTGATTTCTTTTTCAATTTGAACGATAAATCAAATGCATTCATGCATCAAATGCAAAATTCTAATCATCCTGACATGAGTGCGTACATAAGGTGGAAAAGAACGCGATTGTGATGATATCACACCACCAGCAAGCCGTTAGACTATGATGCTGGGTGGGAGGATGTCGCGTGCCGTGAATTCCTTCGGAAGGTAGTAATATATATCACAGTATAGGTAGTTTCGTCGAACGAATGGTATAGGCATGAGGCATAAAGAGAAGAGAATACGCGTTCGGCTTTCCATGAGAGAAACTCGGATTTTCCGGGTGCACACATAGTTGTCGGGGTGTGACATGCTTGTCCATGTACATAGCGAGTGGTAGAGTGTACACGTGGAGCTAGATGGTTCGCTTATTTAGGAATGACATTGGCCGTTGAAGCTGGTATCAATGTGTATTGAAAGAACAAGAGAGAGAAAGAGTGATAAAGAGGGAAAGGGAAGGAGGCAGAGAGATCGGACGGGTTGTGAGGAAGGAAGGGAACACTTGCATACAAGAGAATTCTAGAGAGATAGGAAGGCCGGAACGAAACATTCGAGGACTTTGGAATGGGTATTGCAGTGACATAGAACCGTTGTTGTTACACGTTATAACACGTTGAGGGCGCAGGGGGATGAGTTGGTTGGTCACCACTGAGAGAGCCGAGCTTTCAAGAGGGCGCTCTGCCAGAAGGACTGCACAGAGGCAGCAGCATACGACAACGACCAGCTGAGAGGACGAGGAGTTGTTCTGTTGCCTCTGCGTATATACAGTATGAATACGTTCCTACATATATATGCGTATCTATGTTATGTATAAATATACTTTGCACATTTTGGTGCGGTCGTGTCGGCGTACCAAAGTGTGTATAGCACAACACATATAGAACGGCGAGAAGGGTGGAGGTAGGTGGTGCGCCGAGAGAACGGAAAAGGGGTGAGTCGCGAACAGAGACGCCGGAGGAAGGGAAGGCACGTTCGAACGCGAATAACGGTTGGTGAGGCTGCTGCTAGCGCTTCTGTGGACGCGATCAACATAGGATGAGTCGGTGGGTTACTGCTGTGCCACACTGCTCTATTCAGCTTGTGGTATTGCCGTGGCCTGATGCTCACACTCTCTGTTATCCCAGTAGTTCCCCCCATGTGTTTGGGAGGGGCTGCGTGTGCTCAAGCTCACAGAGGGACGTCGATCCTACGTCGATGAGCCAAGGGAAGATCCAGTTTAGCTTGCCAGTGTGCGTACCTTTCTCCCTCCTCCGACTACACAACCAGTTTTCCCTCTCGTTCAACACAGTATACAACACAACTATTGTATATGTCAGGCCTGATACTCCAAACGCTGATCCTTCCCATCTATGTGTGTATATATACCAGTGCCATATTCCATATACAAGTTCGCGTTGGATATTGGTAAAGTTGTACGCGACATCCTGGCTAACCACCATCATCGTGTCAACACCCCGCCAGCAATATCCTCTGTCCTCCGCTTTTCGAGCATACTTTCCTTCATAACGCGGTCGGCTTATCCCCCGATGCTGTACAAATCGCTGGGATGGAACAGGAGGAAGAGTTTTCAAGTCGTGTGCTCCCCTCTACCATCAGTAAGAATGCCCACCGCATTCCCTTGCTCCCTTGCATTCCAACAGTAACACCCAAACGACTTAGCCCCCTGCAACTCCTTAACCACTTCTACACATTTTATCTCTTTTTTTTCTCTGGACCGGCAGCATCCAGAATTGAAAGTTCTCTATACCGCGCTCCCTCTCTCCCTCTACCCTTTTTCACCGTGCAATCTATTCGCAGACTCGGCACCCGCAACATCAGTGTCGTTTTTTCGAGTGTTGCAGAGAAACTCCTGAAAGTTTCAGGAGCCAAATAAAGCGTCATAGGATTAAAATGAAAAAGCGAGAAAAAAAATTGCACACGGTCCGTCATTCGCAAGTGAAGAAATCAAGGAAATATTGTAAAACCGAAGGGAGACGTGTTGCTTTCGTTGTCAATCAGGATCACCAGTATCAGAGGACCTTGGTGAAGGCAAGCAGTTAGCCTTACAGAAAACGTATCTATATCGGTTTTCTGATCCTTCCTTCCATCTCAGCCTTCACGGGTCCTGATTAGTCGTTAGCTCGCTTGGCAAAGCAGAACCAAAGGAGATGACAAAACAGCACAGCAGCCTAAGAATTTTCATACACAAACTTACACGTTTGCGGGACACGCGTAGCTCTTAAAGAGGGAATAAAACAAAGGACATGCGAACAAAGAGGGAAGGAGTAGATGGAAAAAAGAAGCGTGTGTTGGACAGACGGTGGAATTTCCAGTAGATCACTGTCGCCCGAGAAGAAGCCAATATAAATACCTAGACGCCTTGGTCGCCCCATCCACCGTGTTTTGTATTGCTAGAAAGCATGGTATAACCTCCAACTTCTTTCCGTCTTTCCACTATACCTTGCTCGTCCATTTTGTTCCTACCGTACGAGCTGATGCTCACATTTTTCGTAAGCTTTACACTCCTTTTCTCTTCCTTCCCCACTTGAGCTTCATCGCACCCTCTTGCTCACACCGCCTTCTTCTTCTTCTTCTTCTTCTTTTTCTCACTAACCATTCATCGCACGTTCTGGTCATTGTCGTACTTTCTCTATCTTTTTCCATTGCTAATGCTCTATCCAGTACTCTTCATTTATTGCTCAATCCCCTCCAGCTCCACTTCCCCCTGTGACGAACATTAACTTAAAGTGATTTTAATACCACTTTAACGGTGTACAAGGAAGCTATTGAATCCCAGCACCCGAGGCAGACTATAAAGAATAAAAACAATTGCATGTGATTCCAACACACATTTGCACCGACGGCTGGGAAAAAAATTAAATTAAATACGAATACGTTTGACGCGATATATATGGGCTCCCAAACCTCCACCTGGAGGATCAAAATTCTTCCGCACGTGATGTCTTCGTCTTGCTTTCATAGAAGAAGATTGCTTTAGATCCTCCCTTTTCTTAGATCCCTTTTTCTGTAGAAATCATACGTGGCAACCGGAATTATTCCATGTGCACGGGGCTGTCACCCGAGGCTCGCACCTTGCCGGGTCAACTACACTTCCCTCAGCTCTTGGCCTCTTCCTCTCTGTACTTTTAAGTCGTTTGTCACCTGTCAGAAAAATAAAGATATACGATGCTTTCTGACTGCTTTCTGCATGGATTTCTTCGTGACACCAACGATCGGTGACCGCAGCAGTTCCATCCACAAATGCCACGATCTCTTAGCCTGCAGGAAGAAGTTCATTTCCCAGTGGAAACAAAGTCAACACAAATAGGATATGAAGAATTACCGCGTAAAAATTGCAAACATCTGGCTTTTTATTCCCGACAAGTTTCAACTCATTTTTAACAACTGCAGGATCGCCGTTATAGAGCTTGAATGTAATCCAAGGCTCGTGCACGGGGCTTCCAATTCCGCCTTCGGAATAGGCATTACCGTGTGTGACCAGCATATTATACGATTATCACATTGATGATCGGATCGGAAGGGTTGGTCCCTGAGATCCTCGTTTTATTGCAGATCCTGTATGCAGTGTGGGTACCCAGGCTGGTTTAATGAGCCACCCTCTCCTCCGTTTCTCTCCCGTCTTCTCACTCATACTGACAGAGTTCCAAGCTTCGCATCCCACGACCAATGTTGAGTTCTATCCGCCTGAGCTCTGTCCAACTCTCGCTCGGAGGCCCCGTCCTCTCCTCCTTCACAATTACGCCGTGCGTGTCCTGACTAGAGAAACATATACCACAACTACCAGCCACGCTTCGCCTCTATATAGATATTGTCTCGTCTCTTGACAGTTCCGGAGCCCCATCTACACAACCTCTCGCTTCCCAACCCTCTGATTTTCCGCTCTCCACCCATTATTCCTTACTGCTACACCAGCGACCCTTTAACCTTCGCAGTTTTCTCTCTCCTCTGCTTTACTTGCCACATTATTTCCTTCTTCATCTTCTTATTTCGTTCCTCGTAACCGCTTGTTTTCTTTATACTTTGCTATGCTCGTTCCGCGTATACCATATGCTGCAAAATTCAACACGACCAAAAAACGCCGAATCTTCCTCACCGCACAGTCTCCAAAGTTTCAAAATGCTGCTCATTACGAAACGTGTGTATTATTTTTAAGAATGCTGTCGCATCATAAGCTCTGATTGGCTTCTAACGAGCCAACTTGGCTAATGCACTTTTCTACAGACAGAAAAAAATCACTGGTGATCATGCCCCTGACCTATTTGGACACGGAAAATACTGAATACGACCAAAGTAAAAAACAAGGAAACTGTTTCTTACAGATCCAATAATGGCGACTTACATAACTTGGTGAAAAGCACTTTGCGAATGGTTTTTCAATTTAATCAGACACCGTTCTCTGGATGACCAATTGCGAGTCATCGGCGAGGAAGCTAACAACGAAAGACGCCAAAGCGAACAAGATGTCTTGACAAATGCCTTTCACGCGAAAAGCGTGAAAGTCTGGAGGACTGACACGACGTGAATAATGGATAAATGATGGTGTTTCGGAGGATCTAAATTAAACCAGGCTCGAAGATTGCGGTGGTGATTGCCAGTCTCTTTTCAACAATACCATTAATGTTTTTGTCGTGGACTCATCGAGTTTATAAAAACGAAATAGCAGCTAAAGGAGATCCACAAAGACCGAAGTAAGTATTGTTTTCAGCAGCGACATACGTTAGGGTTTTTCGCATCATCCAACTCGATTGGAAAAGAAACTGTGATCGGCCATCAAAGATGTTCAAAGGAAGTTGCCGAAGCTGCATCTAAAAGCCAAACGAGTTTCGTCCGGTCAGAGGGCTGAGTTTACTACTGGAAGCAGCTCCTTGAGACGAGAAATGGTAGGGTCGAGACACATTCGCTATCGATCGAGAGTTCGAATTGACAGCTTTGAAACGGGCATGGCGACAGTTTAGTGCAGAGCATCGTCACGTGCCTATTAAGAGGACTTTGAGGAAGAAGAAGAACTTGCATTGCCAGGGCGCATACTCAAGGTCTAAGTGGACGTAATACATTTAGCTGGAACATCCTCGCAACCACTCCACGTGAGAGAGGCTTGTGGTCGAAGGTTCTCTGAAGATAAAAGCGAAAGTTTTTCGGTTTTGTGGCAAGTACCACGTGAATCTTCGACAATGGTAAAACTCTCGTCTACTCACTGTCTCTGTAGTATTTCATACGCGCGTGTAGACGCTACCAGGGAGTTTACGACATTAACGCAGTTAGCGGGGCGGGGAAAACAAAGATGGAACGAATTGATAGCGGAGAATGAAAAGGGGCCGAGTTGGAGAAAACTAGGTGGACAGCTGGAAAAGAGAGTAAGAGGCAAAATTGAAGATCGCGCTGGCTGTGGTAGAAGCTGCGGAAAAGATATTATATGGTATGGCAGAAAATAGCGCGGGTCAGAAGAGGGGAAGCCATCTCCGTACGTAAAGAGGGATGAAGCCGGAGGCTCACAGTCTACCAGAAAGAAGATAGTAGTAGATTCGTGCTACATAGACACAAGTTCGGGGGATAGCAGACTGGACGGCGCTGGAGCTCGTCGCGCTTGTAGTAAACAAAGCTGTAACTCTCCTAGCACCAAAGAATCAATGCTCTCTCCATATCCACGTACTCCTTTCTATACCTACCCCGCTCGAAGAGCTTCTCGACGGAGGCGCTGCCCCCCGTGCCTCGCCGCTGTTTCTCCTTTTGCTTTTCCTTCCGCCTGTGCTACTCATGGAAACAAACTCGGGATGCCGAGCAGGAGCCCCCGACGCATCCATCTCACTTCTCGAGTCTCTTCGCTTGCATACTGATGCATCGTAGACGAGGATCCAGCCAGCCAGGGGAAAGAGCAAGTCAAAAGTATCGACGGAGATGAACGTAGCTCCCAGGAAGTACCGAATGCTCGCGAACGAATTCGATGAGTTAGGGTCCGCAGGGACGTTGAAAGCTCTCGCCGATAGTACTCTCGAGTTGTGGTCTTCACTGTCGAAATTTTAATCTCCAACATCCATACCAGTTTCTCAATGTAAATGCCCAAAAACGTACAACAGTTCGATCTTCATTACGACTGAATTAATGAAATATATTAATTGCTCGGAATTCAAAGCTTTCCCCAAAGTACATAACTTTGATTGAAAGATATTCGATACCTCGAACGGCGACCGCGTGTTTATCCTCGCGACCAAAATGAAACGACAGAGCAAGAAAAGTACTGACTTCGATATAACATTACCGATGTCTTTCCATTTCCGGTAAACAGATTCCTCCGCGAACACGAGTTTTTACGAGCTCGGTTGTTCAATGCGACGCCAATTGGATCGCGGCATATAATTTTGTTTACATGGACAAGCTACGTACGATCATATCGATCATCGGATATATCTCTTCCTCAAGGAAGGAAGACACCAGAACTTTTTATCCGTAGTCACTCAACCTCACATCCTCTTAACTTGCATTCCGCTTTTCGCGATTTTCTATTTCCCATATTCGTTCAAGGTTTCATTATTGTGTTGATGCAACTCTACAACTTGGTAACATTCTACCAACTCTCCTCGAGCTACACACTCGTGTACACAATGTAATAGACTCGCGAAGCAGTTGTTTATCATTTGAGAGAATAATTACAATGTGCTGGTGTGTACAAGTCCGAGCATGTACATTTTAACGAGAAAACATAACTTGTTTTGACTTTTTGCTCCCATCCTCATTCCGTTCTTATACCCATCGAATAAATATAGTTGACTCGGGCACCGGCGATAGTCAACTTTTTTCAACCGGTAACCCCTTCAACTACATTTGCAGCTGAAACTCTGTGAATCCCTTATAAGATGCATAGTCCACTAGCCGCAGTGGACTATGTGAAATGGTGGAAAACTCTTTTGAATGGAGTACGAAGAGGAGAATAGTGTGGGAAAGAAGGAATGCGGTATGGAGATTCATGGAGAGTGTAGAGAGCGTTTTTTTTTTTTTTTTAACCAATTCTCAACCCTCGGCAACACGAGCCCGGTACGAGATGAAGGGTGTGATCCACCCTCGAATCTTTTACGCGGGATTGCACGCGACGAAGACCACCAACCAACCGCTTCGCAACGAAAATCCCGAGCGGGAAAGCTCTCATGGTACAGAGTCTAGCCCAGCTAGAGGGAGGAAGGATGAAAAGAGAGTGGTACGCAAATCTTTCGCGGGATTCCACAAGCGGTAAACCGAACGTTTGCTCTCCGGTCCGATCGCCCGGACAAAGTTCAACCTTTTATCACGAGAACCATCGTTATAACTCTTTTTCGGATAGCCAGTAGTAACTCTACTGCCATCCAAGAACAGACTAGAAAATACTTCTTTTTGCCTTTTTCGGACTCGACTTCCCTAAAAGTTTTACAAAATTTATACTATCATCTCGGTTAATATTTTTCATGCTTTTCAAACATCAACGCTTTATGCCTGAAGGGCTCATTAATTCGAAGATGTTAATAAAGCCCCGTTAATTACAAGTTGCATCAAAGGCAAAGCGCGGCTTATAGCAAAGCAGCAACGATGTATCGTGAATGGAAAGTTTGGCGTGATATTCGATGCAGGTCGGTGCTTCCCGATACACGGCAAGAGCATAAATATTTCATGCTTGCGTTCGTCTCGTATAGGTTTACCACGCGTTGTCCATGTGTGGATAAAAGAGGAGGTTTTGAAAAATAAAGCAAAAGTCGCAATGTAGAACGCGATTTCGTAACAAAACCTCGGCAGTTGCGATACGAAACATTCATGCGGCCCATCCATGCTATATAATTTAGTAACATGTACACATAGGAAAACTTCGCACCCACGCTGTGCTCGTTGACTTTCACGACGCTGCTTCCCGACGACTATTTTTCCCCACTGAAATTCAGTTGTCGAGAATACGATAAAGTTTTACCCACAAAAACACTTGCTTTCCAAACTGCTCGCATATGTATAACACACATGCGCAGATGTAATACCAAGTTTGTCATGAAGGATTGATACTTATTGTTGCTCCATGTGCTAAATTTATGGTCTTCTTCGTGTCCAACCGATTTCACTGTTTGTCCATACGAGTATACTTGTTTTGTGAATATTCCCGAACTCGAATCTGCTGTCATACACATTCCCTTCCATCTTGTGGGTAATGCGGTGCTCGTTTTTCCTTTGAGCAACCGTGGCCTTTGCTGTTTTTCCCTATTTCGGCAAAACTTTTCAACATTTCCCTGAGTTTGAAATTTTGAAAGGATGCGCCATAATCGAATTGGAAACAAATATTTTTGCCAATGTTTTTCCGCACAAACGAACCAACGACGAAAAGTTTATTTTTTCTTTCGTTTGTCATTTCGCCCCTCGATTCAATCTCAGCGAGGATTTTTATTTATTATTCTCTATTTCCAGGTGGCTTGGATGTTGTTCGACAAAAGTGCAATTCTGACGGTTCAACATCACGTTATAACGAGGAATCCAAGGATATCTGTGACCCACGACGGTCACAAAACGTGGATTCTACATATCAACAACGTTCAAGAAGACGACAAAGGAAAATACATGTGTCAAATAAATACGGCGACTGCAAAAACGCAATACGGATATTTACACGTTGTTGGTAAGTGCCCTAAGAATTTTTATCATTTTTTACGCTTCCTCGTACAAAGGGAATAACTCTTTTAACAAGACCGAATGAAAAATCTACCCTCCGATTGTAATTATAGCATGAGCAAGGAACGTACAATAAGAATTAGTCAGCCATGTTTTGTTATTAAAGTTATTGTCAATTATTCGGGTTATATTGCGAAATAACCGTCAGGAATGGTGGCGAGGATAAAATGAAGAAGGCCCGGAGAGCTATACGTAGTGCTCTCGTCTTGCTAAGCGGACACACTTGTCTACGTTGTTTTGTTTCTCTTCTCTATAAATAAACGTGATCCTCGTCGGACCCGGGGCTGCCTTGACAGAGCTTTTCAACGAGCTGAAGAGGGCCCCGGAGAAAGAATCCTGGGGTCAAACCCTCGAGCAGGATTTTCATTTTACCCGCGTATCCGACCGAGCGAGAGAAACAACAAGTGCTATCATAGATCCTGAGTAATATAACAGATACTTTTCGTCTTTTTCTTCCCCTCTCCTCCACCTCCTTCAAGGAGACCTGGATCTTCTTGAGTGCCCGTATTTTTCTCGGCCTCAAACCTATTCATAAGAGAACACACACGAAATAAGCTGCACAAGCTTTTCTATCCATTTCTCTCTCCCTTTTCCTCTCTCTCTCTCTCTCTCTCTCTGTCCTTCATTCGCTCATTCCCTAATCCACGACAATAATAATTTAACAGGAAGAGAGGAATCGTCCGTTGGATTCTCTTCGTTTGTTTTAACCTTTTGTCATAGAAGGATAGTGAAGTAGAGAAACGACAACCACCTCAACAATTTCATCTCTATATATTTATCTTCGCAGTGTGCGGAGAAAGCGAGAGGAAGAAAGAGCGAGAAATAGTAGTACGAGGGGGGGAGAGAGAGAGAGAGATCAGAAAGTGAAGAGGGCAGACCAGCAGAACATCCCCGCATTCTGCCATCCGGTAGAACATATTAATACCTCGAGTTTTGACATCTGCGAGGAGGATATCGCCGTGCTGAACCTTCCGCTTTTATGAGGAAGAACCGGCGAGACAACGCTCAACCGCCCGTTCCCCCTCAAACTCGGCACCGAGGAGTAATCAGAAGGCTAGATTAATTGTTTCCACGGGTAGAAGGACTCTTGGGCATCCCCAATCCCTTTCCGCTTCTCTTTCCTTCTCTCCGCATCTCATACATTCGTTGTTTACAGCCTTTACCTTTCTCTCTTTCCCTCCGTCTCCCCTGCCACCTCCGCATCCCTTTTTTCTCTCTAACTATGTATACAAATCTTCACCACGACCCGCTCCTATAAAGACAGAGAAAAACTTAACCAAGCGAACACTCGCAAGATTCGGAAAAGCGGAAAGCTAGACTTTCCAAGTATCTCTTTGTCTTTCGCTTGTCCCATCTTCGCTCCTTTACACCCCATACAGAACAAAGATAAAACATTTAGTGGCCAATAACCCCGACGTTCTATTCAATATTCCAACTTTTCTATAACACTACGAGTCGAATAGTGAACAAACCTGAAGCTTTGTGATTGGAAGGCAACTTCAGAGATCCAGAAAATTTTATTTTTCTGCCCATTTTTTACCAATCATCGATAAAACTTCCGGGCATGATATTCATTCTGACTATTTCTACGTTTTTGTTAAAAACTGGAAGATAGTTTTTTTTTTGCTCGAAAAATGAATACGCGGTGATGAATAAATTCATCGCAACTTGCGAAAGCTCGAGAGAAATGACTTGTTCAAAATTACTCAAAGACACAGTCGCACACTAGAATTGAGCTTTATCTTTTTTGTCCAATTTTTCAAGACCGTTTGATCCACGAACACGAATGAAAATTTCTCATGTGAAAATTGGGGAATGGTTTTTATTTTTTTTTTATTTTTACGAATCCTGGAAACTGAGGAAATTTTGTAAACTTCCTCGAAGAAGTTATCGTAGTGAGGGAGATGGAAAGAGTTGATGGAAAAATATCAGGAAGATCGGTAATTTTTCATCACGGTTGGCCAATTCCAATGATTTTTAGTCTCGTCGTTACAGACGATCGGGAATGTTTTGCGCGCTCAACCCCCAATCGCCAAAAATTTAATATAGAGCTTTCCCTCGTGCAATCGCAAAGATCAAATTCTCGTAAACATCATCCACGACTATACGACGAACGGTTATATTCTTATTTTCGGCGGCGACGGATGCGTAGCTTTTCCTTCTTCATGCTTCGCTCACGGACCAACGACGACCAGAACAGTTGCTCTTAAATTCACCGTGTAACGGAAATTCCCTTATACATAACGTTACGCTTAGAAATACGCGGATACACACGAAAAACCCTCTGCAAAGCATTTTTTTCCAAAACCGAAATAAAATATGGCAAAAATTAAGCTTTTTCCTTTCTTCAAACTTCAGTCTTCGTCTCCGTCTCCCGCAAATTTTTTTAAGCCATAAAAAAACCTGCAGATTCGAGCAAAATCAATAAAACATTTTTTTCACCTATTCTCTGAAGACTTTTTTATTTTGTAAAAACGATTTTCATCCTCCATTTCGCTTCGAGGTAATTACAGAATTTTTTGACATTTTTTCCGATATTTTTCATGGATCATTAAAACAAAGTCCCTTCCACTCAATGCCCGTTCCAATTAATTCCACGGTATCTCGAATTGAGAGTTGCTTTGAGAAGATTTCAATAAAAGCACTTGCCAACGAGACATCAGACGCTTATTTTCCATAAAACGAATTACGATACACAAAAAGAATGAACTGATTGTACGATGGGGCGATACGTATACTTGAAAGCATCGAGATTCTACGACGAAAATTCACGTTTCATTGGGGAACGTCGTTGTGTGGTAAAATGGAGGAGATATAAAACATAATATAAATTTTATACTATACACTCGTATAGAATCTCATCCGAGCATAAAGAGATGCTTTCCACATTTAATAGCTAAAAATATATGTCAATTGTACTGATTCGATTCGATGGGAATTTTCAATCGGGCAATTATGGCAATAAGCTACCATTTTTTTTGCTCAATTTTTTTCTTCCTCACGATAATTTCACTGTGGAGTAATGGAATGTGCTGGGGCTTATTCGTTCATATCGATTCTGAAAAACATGCCTCAGAGAATTTTCAATAGCGTCTATGTGACGAGAATTGAAAAGTTGAAGCCTCCTCAGCCGAAAGGCGATACTTTTTCGATCGACCAAACGGTGTGGCAAATTTCATTTATCCACTCGTGAAAAAGATCGGAATATCAAAAGATTTTAAAATCACTTTCCTAGCGCAACATTTTTCGATTAAAAAAAACATCGAAAATTCAGTCTGTCGTTTGGCAATCCTTGAACGTTAGCTCGCGAAATCATTGAAAGAACCAATGCCATTGTTATATATTTATAATAATCGTAATTGCACGATTTGAGGGGAGAAATTGTTCTTTTAATGCCGAATGAATTTATTTCGTTGGATGGAAGACAACGTTTGCATCGAATGAAATAAAATAGACAAAGAGCTGGAAGTGGTAATACAATTCCAATTCGTATGATTTATCGTTTTTCCATTAAAAAGTGAGCAGAACGAGTTGCTATACGTAATCTGTGCTCGAATAACTGTTTTCTCATTTCTAAATTCTTTCTGTATAGTGATAAAGCTCTGTGTTCGCATACGTTGGTCTGTTACGGTTGGTGCAATAGCCGCAGGGCTCTTGCCAACACCCCCAACCGTTACGTACTTTCAGCTCTTGTATAACCCGAGTTTAAGGCGAGTTAACGCAACCCACAACTGAGCACAACACGTGGCGTCCCCCGGTCTGAATAATGCATTGACAGTCCGTGCCTCTGCTTCCTCTTCCTGGTCGTGTACAACACACATTCGTATAAGAGACGAGACGTCCTCGGGCTACCCCAGTAGACTCTTGTTTGCTTGCTCTCTTGTCTATACACCGCCGCTTTCCTATACTCACACAAACCCCCCCTCCTTCAATCTACGCTTACTCAACGATCCGGTAACAAGCTCTGTTCAGCTTTAATGTTACGATACATTCAAGAGATCCGTCGAATTGATGATCCACGATAATTGGTCCTATTGATGCTTCAACAATATTATCAAAGTCCACCTTGTGCATATACTCCGAATATCTTCAATAGCAGTATCCCACCAAACATACGAGCTTTGTTGATTTTCCTTTGCACTTGGAATCGGTTTTCATTCGACTCAACACCGTTCAACAGAAAACAAACAAATAACTTGGAATACTCAACTGACGAGCAGCAATGGAGCTCATAACCGTTGAAAATTCCGCGTTCGAAAACGTTTCCATTCGTCGTGTCAATGGCTTCACTCATCAAGTCATTTCAGAGCAATTGAAACGTAAGATTCGACAACAACGAAGTCGCTTCGACATTAATACGGTGAACGCTTGAAATCAGCGATAAACCTTGACGTTAAACAGTCAACAAGTAATCTCCTGCTTATATTCCATTGTATTTGTTATCACACGTAACTTGTTATCGACGTTTTGGCGATTACCAATTTTCACGGAGGGATTTTCGTGGCGTCTTATCTGCACGAATGCACCTCTGCGAGGGAAACCTTATAGTAATGCTCACGCAGGCGATTTCCTCGATGGATTCTCGAGACTGTAACCGAATCCTTATACTCGGCTGTGCCAAGAGGACTCTTCCCACTTTTTTTCGCCTTTGGCTTCGCTCTCGCTCCCATTCTTCCGCAAGCGCTCTCTCTCTCTCTCTCTCTCTCTCTCTCTCTCTCACGTTCTCGAATTTAGATCTATCTTACTGTGCCTTCCCACGGCTTTGCACATGAACGTACATACTACGTACACCCGATTCCACCGACATCGCAAGCGACGAAAATCGATTTACGTGTGAAAGAATGCCGGCAGCGTGCAACTATCGAAACTCACTTTTCGACGATCCTGATCTTAATGCTAGACTGACTATATATCGCTTTTCCCCACGTACGAACGAGCATCGCAAGAAAAAAATGGAAGAATAAACACAAGTGGATTTTTCGATTCTCCAATTTATTGCCACTGTGGGAAAATATATTTTTTTTTCACTTATTCTCGAAAAATTCGAATTTTCCCCACGACTTTACGGGATGAGCAAAAAAAAAAAGAGTTATGGAACCGGAATTTTGGTTGTTTCAGTGCCACCGGATATCGACGATGCATCGAGCTCATCCGATGTCATAGTCAGCGAGTTGGCCAATGTAACGTTAATCTGTAAAGCCACCGGTAGTCCGAAGCCGACGATACGCTGGAAGAGAGATGACAACGCAAAAATCGTCATCAACAAGACATACAACGGTAAGAAAAGCTCGGGAGAAAGTCGAAACAGGGGAAAGGGAAATGAGAGGGTATTCAATGGGGAGAAAAATACAAAGCAAAAGGTCGAAGCGGCGGACATGCAGAATATAGACGAAGTAAGGGAGGAAGAAATCTTCACAAAGTCAGGTGTTAAAGTTTTACGACGAGTCAGAAAATGGAAGTGAGAAAAAGGGGAGTAAGATAGAGTCGAGAGAAATCGAATTTCTTTTCAGCATGCACGATGAGAGTGAGCCACGGTGCGAGGAAGAAAATCTATTCGCGGGGGTGTGTTACGTCTCGTTTTCACTCACTACAATACGAGAATACACGTTTGCTTTTTTCGCTTGTCTCGTACACTGCGTCTTCTGTTATTCGAGGCTCTTTTGTATATAAAGGGTGTTCGAAAAATAGCCCTTGTTCTATTTTCTCTGATGCAGAAACATTTGAGAGACTCAAAACTCAAGATAAAAGTTCTCAATCATTTTTCTCCCCGATTGGTTGCATTAATGAAATATATTTCGAAATCGTGAACTATATCGCTTATCACTGATTAGTTTATATCTCAAGAGTGTCAAGATGAGAAATTTTCTATAAGGAATTTCACGAGCGATTAATCCTACGAGCTGAGGCAACAATTGTTAAAATATCTTCCCTGTACATTGGTATGAAAAAAGTTGAAATCGCGTTCGATAGATAAGCGAGCCAAAGTCTTTTCAAGAAGCAATACAAACCGAGAGAGACAGACAGTTTGGAAGATAACGTTAAGGATAAAAAGAAAGAAGGACTCGAGCGATTCACACGGATCGTTCTACTAATTCGAGTGCAACAGTAGCACTCGCCAACTCGAAACAATCTACTAAGGCCAATTCCCAAGTTAAACCCGTGTTTAATGATCCAAGACTACATAGGGCGGAGTCTGCAAAGCAAAGGGGCAAAGCTTCGGGAATCAAGTGAAGATTTCTCGAGAGTAAGAGTTAAGTGAGAAGTGGATATTCCATTTGTTCCATACTACATATGTTATAGACTGAAACGTTGCCAAAAGCTCGTCGACATTGAATAAACGTCATTTACGAGATCACCATTTATTCGGATCTCCCAATTCCTCATCGATTTATGCTCCAATGATTAATCATCATAAAAACTCCTGCAACAATAATTATCACATCCTCATTGATTCCCTGGCATTTTTATTTGGATTATAAAAATTTTAATGTCTCCTTCAAAGTCGTTGACTCGTTAACAATTCCTTGCAGTTACGGAATGGGAAGGCGAGACATTGGAAATGAATCGTATATCCAGGCTGGAAATGGGAGTCTACTTGTGCATAGCGAGTAACGGAATTCCGCCATCGGTACTGAAGCAGATCAGAGTATCAGTTGACTGTGAGTATACATTCCTCTTAATTACCTTGTGCTTTAATCCACGATCCGTTTATCGATGTAACCCGATTTTTCCATTCCACCAGACACGCACGACAAAACAACATTATTTCGAGTCTATCGATCAATCCAAAGTCGTGATGTCATCTGCTGCATCATCGACTCTCAGACAACGTCACAGTGTGTGCCATACCTCTGCGTATCATTTTACGTGCTGTACGTCGAATAGAGAGGCCTCAAGTGCCAACGTTACTCGGTATCTCAAAGCTCTAATACCACACGGTACAGACATATCGAGGTGTTTCAGATCCATGTGTATTTTCCGACGTTTTCATGTTAGTCAATCGTATTGACACTCCTGCCAAATAATCTTTGTCTATATGCCGGTTCTAAACCAACATTCGGTTTGAGCTTCATATTTCCCGGTAACTTATTACGCGATCTTTGTATTACCAATTATGACGTTGAGCTTTGCATCGCTGGAATGCAACAAAATTTTCTTTTTGTATTTTGAAAAGTTTGGATCGTTTTAAAAATGAAAAAAAAATCCTCAATCAAAATAAATATTTTTCTTTGCAATCGAACGTTCGGGCCTTCGGTATAATTACCAATTCTCTGGTTAAAATTGGTCAAAAAACCGGCGAATCTCTGTCGATCCGTAGGCATACACCGAATCGTCTAAAATTTCATCAGGAAGTGTCTCAGCCACGTCCATCTTTTGGTAACATTTAATTTGCTATTCGGTATTCGTGCCTGCGACATGCATACGCGGTAGACTATAAAGTACGGATTAAAAAATTGTAGCGGATTAATGTAATGCCAGTATCCGAGACAGAGAGACGACGAAGAGAAGGAAAGAGAAAGCGAGAGGAGAAACGTAGTAATGTACAGGTTTCTCTTTTATGAGATAGCTGGCACGCTTTTTTCGCTCCCGTTATCCTGGACATGAGGAGATTAATTAAACGCATGGACGGATTGCTGCACCCCCCCGACACACTGTAGTCTCGATGCTTAATGGTATGCTGGCAGTCACATTTTCTCGTCACCCTTCTCTTTCTCCCTTTTTTTTCGTGGCCCACGTCATCGGGCAGTTTACGAGTCGAAAAAAAACACACACACAGCACCAACAGAAAAATATTGTTTCGGTGTCAGGGTCCAGTACTCAGTAATCATTTTGTCAGTAAATCCTGATGATTAACTCCTTTCCACTCTTCTCTACATCCCCAAACATGGAACAATCGTTAAATTTGTCTTAACGACTTTTGAATATCGGTTACGTCGAAAAATCGATATAATTGTTTTCGAACAATTCTCAGAAAATTACAGGAAATAAGTGAACCCAAGGAAAGACTTTTTTTCATCACCTCGTCGTAAGAATCGTTGAATTATTCATACCTGTCCAGTTGTTTTATCTTTCTCATGCTTTTCCTCCTTTGTTACACATGCAACTCTGGAATTCTCGGGTGTATCGTCATATTCTTTCTACTCAGCTACCCTAACATTACGTGTAAATATTCACGCGGGGCCTACGAGATTTCCAAGCTGAAAGAAGAGCCATTCAAATGGCAGCAGCAAAAACCTGTACAAACGTAATTTAACCAGACATTTTGAGCCGTCTGACTTTTAGCGCAATAGCTATTGTTCCTCCTTCATTGCATCTTCTCCGTCACTGTTGAATCCCTGGAGAATCTCACGAGCTCTTGACTCCCAATATGCATCAAGATACACTCGCTTTTTTTTTTCACACCGCCGCGACAATGCTTTTTCTCTCGTGAACGTAATAAAGATTTATCGCGCCTATCGCTCAATTTATCTGTCCATCTGCCACCCCCTGTAGCTCTACTTTCAAATAAAACACATGCTGAACGTCGTAGGATCTCCTCTTTACTCTCATTGTCATTTTCTCATGAAATTTTCATTGAAATCAATTGTCAATTCATCGACGTAACGATCGAGACTGAAAACTCAAAAAACGCAGCTCGCACCGAGACTCAAGGTCAGAGAGCCATTTCAATCGTCAGTCCCACTCAAAATACGATGTAATTCTTTTATACGAAACATTTGTTCGGACAAGCTCCAATTCTCAAGCTTGTAACGCTTAGAAAGGAGGAGCCTGTACATAAATGTGACGTGAATTGTACCGGTTGTCCAATGTGACCTCTTCTTGGGAAAGTGTGTTGCGGTGCGACTGGTTGAAGCCACGTTTTCAACGGGCTTCACAGTATCAAGAGTCATGCGGATGCAAGGAGTTTCTTCTAAAGGAGATTGGAGAGGACAGAGGCGAGAGAAAACGTGATGCGTATGTGTGTGTGTGTGTGTGTGTGTGTGTGTGTGGGTCGGAAAGGTGGAAGGTCTAATTTATTCGAAGAAGAGAGTGTGGGTGGGTACAGGCCGTGGTATGGTCGGCGATATCGGCAGTGCGAAAAGGAAGAAACATATCTGTACCAACGGGGGTACCAGCTGAAACGTGGATAGCTCGAATAGGGATGGGTGGGGGCGAGTACTTTATATACATATGTATACGTGTCGTTAGGTATAACCTTAAGGGAAGGATGCTGCTATGAGCAAGCTATACATACGTTTTGCTGCGGCATCGCTGTGGAACAGCTCCAGTCACGTATAGGCGGTGATTCAACCCCTCTTTCCCCCCACCCCCTTAGACCGCTACTGTTCAGTCTCTGGCCCATACAAGCCGGACCGGAATCCCTTTTGCTCTCAACCGTTTCTCTTGCCCACGAGAACCTTCGCCGCCGCTGGAGCAATCTGTTATTAAAATCAGCAACGAGAAAAATCCGTGCCGTATCTCCTCCTGCCTTGCCTCTGCTTTCTTCTTTTTCTCTCTTTTCCTACACCACGGCCCCTCCTCACTCTTTCTCTCATCTTCGTCCAACTTTACCTGCTTTTCTCAGTCCTCCACCATTCCACCCTCACTAATCGCAAGCTCGACAGACGTGTTACGGCAAAAATTAAGCAACATGCAAACTCCAAACGAAATTACCGAGCGCCAAACCATCCCCGCGATCGTTCGGTCGAGACCACCAGAAAAGAGAACGAGTCAGAGAGAAAAACGCCGAGGTTAGCTTTCCCCAGCGCTGTTCTTTAGGCCGCCCCGGGTGACGATTTTTTTCCTAATCTTTTCTCCCCGAGCCCGATGCGAGTTCATCCCCTCTGTATCGTCATCTTTACCTGTAATCTTCTTCGATCCTCTCACCCCCGATGCATCACCGCTCTTTATCATTCTTTACCATTTACTTTCTCGATCCCTGTTCGACTCTTTTATTCCGACACCGCCAACGTGCCGGGATCATTTTTTTTTGTTTTTGTTTTAAGAATAATTTGAATTTTCAATGAAATTCAAAATTTCTCAATTTTTCATAAAACCAGAGGTAAAATTCTTCTATTTCAATCGACGAAGCGATACGAAGCATAAAAAATAGAAAAAAAATCACCGACAGGGCTCGTCCCAGCGTGCAATGGGACAATTTTTTCTTTTTTTTTTGTTCAGCGTATATCGCGGCATTCTCATTTCGGTGCGGCTCTGCGCCAGGGAGCGATTATTTAAATCGTTGAGTCGCGCGACAGCGCCGAGGCTGTTGAACCTCTCGCCCATTCTGGCACGCGGTAACGACTTTCCAGATGAACGCACGTGTCGACGATACTCTCCCCTTCCCTCCTCTCAACCATCCTCCTCACTCCCTCACAGATTGTAATTTAATTGATAAATTCGAAGGAAATTGAACTTTGACCCGACAACTATGGATACACATCTAAAACATCAATAAAATTGATATTATATTCCATTTCGTCGAGTTATCTCTAAAAATATATGCTTACCATCCTTGCGTGTGACTAGAATAACTATGATTGTTATTAAATGCAATAACAATGTGACAATGTAATTAGAAAAAATGGAATTTCGATTATTTTCAAATTATCGGAATATTCCGAATGGAAAGGTTGACCGAATTTGATCACTTTATACCTTCGATGTCATCACATTGCAGTCAAAAGAAACTTCAGCCATTATATTCCACTATTTTTAAAATTATCGCTCCCGTGAGAGACATTCCTCTCACTTTTCGTAAGTAACATGCGGATTGCGGGATAAAAATATATTACAATATCTATATGCAGAAACGTCTCGATATCTATTGACGTTTTCATTCCCAACAACTCAACTCGTGAAACATATTTTGCTACTCAAGCTGCCACTAACTAACGTTTGTTTTACTTTTGAGCAATTAATCACTCACTTATCGAATGTATCGAAATTAAATTACAATTGAACGTCTCAATTGATAGTTTTCATCGAATCCTCATCAGGATGCAAATAATTGTTGAAGAAGAAGCGATTCGTTCATGTCCCTTTTGTCATTCGTGAGTCTCTGCCTTCGTGACTGATCGTCAAACGTTCAGAGAGAAATGAACAAACGAACAGAGAGACCGTTTCCGCCTGGATTTCGAGTTTAGGTTCGTTGTTCATTTCCTTTTTCCCAGAAAGTGAAAATGTATTCGTGATAATGATCCTGAAACTTCACGATTTCGTTCCCAGCTTAATGTTCTCTGAAGTTTTACGTCTAACCAAATGTATACTTGAGACCTTGACAAAAAGAGGAGTTGTGTTCTGAAGCTTGTATTATCGTTGGCTCTGTGTATATATGTGGCAGTTCGTCCTTCTAATTCCAGTCTCTTGTCGATCGTTCTGCTTGGCACGTCCCCCAAAAAACTCATTAACGCGTCTCTCGGCTTTCCCTCTCTTCCTCTTCCATCGATTCTCTTTCTCCTAAAAATGTTCCTTTTTCTCTTCTTGCCCTAGCTCCGCAACAATAAATCCAACTGAGAATTCGACTATTCAGTTTTTTTTCCTCGAACGAAACGAACCTTTCCGCAGGGTTATCGTGAAGGAGCATAATACAGTTTACAATAAAGCTGGAGAAATGTTTCTCCTAAAAGACGGAAGAGGAAAACGAAACTGGATGGAAGCAGAGAAAAAAATTGCATTAGAACGAGAAAGAATGAGCGAAAAGTGCGGCGAGAACGACAAAAAAAAGGAGATCGAGAAGGTGAAGAGTTTTGAAAAGATAAGAAGCAAAAAATAGATATACGTCTTCGTACATTTTGAACTACATAGTTGGAGATTGAACTCACGCAAGTTGGAGCATTTCTCTTCTTCCTTGATCCTCTTCTTTCGTCTTCTCACTATCGCAGATATAAGAGCGCGAAGAAGAGTGAGAAAATTCGTGACTCACCAAAAACTCCTTTGCTAAAATAAAACGCTAGCCCAATCTTCTGTTTTTCTCTCTCCCTTTTGTTCTCTGTATTCGGCACGCATACCGAGCAAAGTTCTCGACCTCGCAATTAAGCTCACAGTGATACAGACCGTTTCCTTGCTTCCCAACTCAACTTTCCCCACCGAAAGCTATTCGGTTATCTTCGTGTGTATAAAAAAAAACACATATATGTTTATGTGACTCACTAAATCTATTCTGTCCGCTGGAAAAAGTCAAATTCCATTAAAAAATAACTCAACGATATTATAAAACGTTGATGACTAAGAGAAAATGTTAACTAATCCAGGAAAAAAGCAAATTAAATAATTTTCCCCTTACCTCGTGCATAATTATCGAATTATATTGGTCGTCCATCTCTTTTTCAAAATTCCATGTTCATTGAAACAATTTCTAATATGCAGTAGGAATTTTTTTCTATTTTTATTTCGTTTGTCTGGGCCAGGCATGACTTTTTCTACTGGGCCAGTAGAAAAACACGGTTTGGAAGCGACGCGCACGTTAAGTGTGAAGTTTCCGGTGAAAATCAGGAGATCCGCGTCTGAAGGAATATTCTATACGGAGTAGAGCTCTCTGCTGTGTTTTGCCACGAAAGACCAGGCGATGAAACTTTCATAAATGAGTATCGCGAGCTTCTTGAGGTGAAATATTGGCTCAATCTATGTATTTTTTTAAATTCTCTACTCGAATGACCTCTTCATAGTCGTTCTCGTCGTCGCCAGGGTGCAGCATGTTTATAAACGTTAGTAAAATGTTCTACCCAGCGTCAGAGGGAAAGAAAGGGCGAGTAGCACACGAGGAGTAAATCCTCGATACCACGAGCGCGCAACATCTTCCAACGCTTTCAAGCCATATAAGTTAGAGCACTTCAGTACCCTCTGTCTTATAACCCTCTTTGCCAACCTCGCAGCCGACATCTCCGTTACTCACGATATCTGGTTCTCCACTGCAATGCTCTGCAGTGCTACTCCTCTATCCTCAGGATCTTCTGGCAGTGCATAAAATATAATACATCAGAAATTCCACGTCGAATCGGGCCACCAATAACCTCCAATCTTTCCCATTTTTATTAACGATTTTTTATTCCTCAACAATTCTTTTTCAAAGTTGCCGATTTTTCAGATTTTTTTTCGAGGCCCATTATCCCGGCTAAAAATTAATTCAATTATAGTGCAAAAAGTGCGATATGAACGACTCCTAGATCGTGATTTCGTGTCCTCGACATGGCAGGGATTTGGATAAGTTTGCCCAGAAAATACGAGGTGGAAAACACACTCGTATATTTGCCACGTAAGCAAAACAGAGCAGCTATGTATAAGATCAAGGCGAAACTAAGATTAAATGCGTCTAAAAAAAGGAGGTAAAAACTAGACGCGACCCTGAGAGTTGTAGCGTCGCGTATAGTGTAACTAATGTGTCTCGGCAAACGTGCGTATGGAGCACGTGCATCCCAGCACTCTGCATTTTCGTGGAGCCTTCACATCGCATCTTTTATACATACTAAATTCCAAGAGGTTAAAAATATACTCTGTAGATGCCAATGAGAGATGCCTCTTCGTTTATCCCTTTTCAAAGGCATAGCCATCGCGAGGCTTGAAAATATTCATCACTTCTGCATCGTTATTAAATATACACCCATTTATATACATAGGTATATGTATATAACAGGCTAAGACGAAAGAAAAGGAACAAAAAGCAGGCAAACGAGATGCAACGGTGGTTGTGGATACATCTCTCGTGGCACGCGCGCGAACTTTGCATTCCTTGCATACGCCAGCGATCTACACAAAGAGAGAGAGAGAGAGAGAGAGAGAGAGGGAGCGCGATAGAGAATGGAAAGAGGGAGGCAAGAAGCGAGGATAGCGGAGGCAACAAACGCCGATGCGAGAGCTTCGTACACACACACACACACACAATACATGTACTTTGTGTATATAAATATGTATACATACAAATGTGACGGTGTATGTACAAAGTAAGCCCATCGCCTACAAGGTGTCGCGAAAGTTTTGCGAAAATGGCGAAATAAAAATTCTCCTCAAAAAAGGGTGAGCATTCGCACGTATAGAAATCGATGAAACATAAATTTGATTATAATTGCCAATGAAATTGAAAGACTTTGTGATTTCGATCGAAATGACAATTGATAATTCTGGAATTGTCTCCTCGTTGCGATAAAAACAAATGGTCTCATTGGACGAACGAGGATGCAGAGGCAGAAAAAGTAATTGAGGAAAAAATACGATTGATTAGTTCATAAAATGCGTTAATAAGAACACACCCTGTAGAAAGAAAAAAGAAAAGGAGAGCGAAACGCTCAACGCCTCCACGCTCAGAGGCGTTCGTAAGTAGTGTTGGCATTTCACAAAGCAAGTAGTAACGGACGAACTATAGTCAGACCGTACTTCACACTGAGCGTGTGTGCCTCCATATTCTTTCGACCCACCGCGCTATTCCAAAGCTATATATCCATATATACATACGGAGAATGCATAACTATACCGGTGGGGTTCACCGCGGTGTGCTTTTGTTTTCCGTTTTTAAATGCGGGCACCCGACGACGCGTATGAATTCCGAGAGGCGTTGAATTTTTATGAGCTTGCGTACCGCGAATTAGCAAGCAATGGTTCGTACACATCCATGTATACATCATTTATCTACATCTACATAGATATACCATTTGTATACATCGTCATTTTTTTTCCGACTTTTTTCAATGACCAGGGTCAACACACACGACGTCCAATAGACGATACGAAGCGTATGCGCGAACCTCTAATTCTCCCTTTATCGAAACGAAGCAAAAAACATAAAGACTATAATTGATTCAAAATTCACCATGAATGAATGTTTTTTGTTCGTTTCGGTTTAATTCGTGGCCGGAAAAATATCAATTGCCAGGGTTTTTGTTTTTTTTTTTTTTGTTGTTGTTAAAATAATTAATAACGAATGTTTGGACATTTTTCCATCTAATTGTCTTTCGAATCGCTGAGTACATTATTATTGCTACATGGCTGTTCTATTTTCGTTCTCTATATTAGCAGTATACATTACGAGCACATGCTCTCAAATCACAAGATTTTACTCTGTCTGAGCGAAACTGCAACGGGAGAGAATCCAGGGCAGCTTATTCCGAGAAATATAATATTGTAAGTCAGTGGTTAGCTCTCTCATCCTCTCGACGTTGTATCTGACGAGCGATGAGAGTTTCCACTGGCTCGCGTTACTACCCAAGTTTTATTGGATCGTGGCTTGCTGTGATTTTGTCGCAGTCGTCGAATATGGCGCGAGCGAAGATTCGGAAAAGGGCGAAGAAAACGAAACGAAAGAAAACAAGGAAAAATAGAGAAAAAAGAGAAATAGGAATGGATGACAACAATAAAGAGAGAGAGAGAGAGAGAGAGAGAGAGCGAGAGTGATGAGAGAGGGTTGGACGGAATTAGAAACAGGAAAGAAACGAGCGCGAACTATAAGAATAGGAAAAATGACAGAGAGGGCCAGCCTGCTGGCTCCTTGCCAACGAGCAAGAGACCAGCGCGTGAAAAGTCCATTCGACGCCAAAGATCACGAAAGTTGGTGATCGCACGAGCATGAAAATATGCAAATACATGAAATGCGGATTATTATCCGCTACTCAATACATAGATCTCGAAAAAACTGACACCATCGTCGAGTATGAACTCGGAACCTAAAATCTCGTCCATTCAAATTTTCGCGTTTGATCCACGGCCCTGAATCTGCATAGATCCGCAGAAGCTACTATCGCAGTTCCTTTTGTTCAAAAGCTTCAAAAGGGAGAATGAGAAAATCGAAAAAATATCCAGCGCAGTTACATGCAACCGCAAAAACATATTTCTGATTATTTCTCCTTGCAAACCTCAACCGGAGAACTCGTACGTATGATCTCTTTCATTTGAGTTGTCTCGTAAAAAAAGATTTCATGCGTAACGTTCTATACAAGCGTAAGCTATGTAGTATAAAAGGTGCAGATAAAAATGAGAATATGTATGAAAGGTGTGGATACATATATGCGGGTATATTCACAAAGTTGTCCATCTTTGGGAGTGCACATCGTAAGGTGGTTCGCACACCATATACTAGACACTCATCCGCGAGCTTTGCTATCTTCGCCAACCAGGCAGCCACAAGGAGGGTGCAAATTTGTATTTTTTTTTTCTCGCACTCGCATCAAGAGAGTTTTACGAAAAAGAGTTTGCCAGCGTGTCAAAGAGCGGTTTCCAAGTGGCAACGGGAGCTCAACTAAGAATAAAAAAGCAAAAGATCAGAGGGCTCGTTCCGCTGTGTGGTATTAACCCTTTGACACGACTTTTTCTTACAAGTAAGTGTTTTCACGTATTCTTGTGAAGAACGTTCGCCCCGAAGAATCCAAGATTCCACGTTTAGTTGTTGAGCTAATTGCTAAATAGTCGAATGTAACATTTTATCATGAGCTCCATTTATTATTATAGTTATTAAGTTTTCACTTGAAAAAATTGAGCTCCGAATAAATCGTTGACGTTCAATACGAGCGTGAAGAATTTATGGTACCACCGGAAAACTAGATTTCCTCCGGATCTACGAAAACACACAGAAACTCTAGGGACTCTCGATCAAGTAGTGGCAGCCGTGCAAGTGCTCAAATGTCAGCGGAGTCAATTTTTGGACCAACCGGATCGCTCTTTTGTTTTTTGTTTCAATAGCAATCAGAATCGTGGCAAACAAAAAAGATTACACGAGATATTCGGTAGACAGGAGAATAATATGCACACGGAGAAGGTGTGAATAGTGTTGGATATTGGAGGATAGAGAGTATGGAGTGGACACACGTTGCTCCTTCGAATGACGCATTGCTCATTCACGAGGGTATCATATGTATGGGGGTTACAACTGGACCATGGCAAAAGCTCCGCTCTATCGCTGCGTAATAATCATGTCACAACACGATACATTCAGAGAACGTGATATTCCGTAGTGTGCGTTTTAGCGGCCTGTTCAACCCTCTCCGTTTCTCTTCTCGCTGGCTCTTTCTAGATCTCTCTGGAACATCGTGCTGTTTACGATTACCCAATGTCTGCATGCCTCTTTCTCCCTGCTTTTCAAGCTCTTCCCAAGGGAAGGGGAGAGTTTCGAGCTTGATAGTGTTGAAGGAATGCATTAGCCACATACTGAACACACTCTCGGCTTCGACGGCATTATGATACGAATAGGAACCTTTATACATTGAGCTCGACATCCCGCTTACAGGCAATGTCGAACTACAGCCTGAGGCTCATCCTCCTGCCCTCTCTCTCTCTCTCTCTCTCTCTCTCGGCGTTGCTACCCTCCTTCCGAAGCAATGTTCTCCGTCCATATTCTCCGTTGGCCTCGGGCGAATCGCAGCACAAACCCGACTGTGAAACAGCATCATCATAGAGGTCGTTTTAGCAAGGCTGGAGTCACCCTCTCTACGCCGCTAATTCCCCGTTAATCCTGAAGGGACCCTGCCGAGTACCGAGTATTACTTGTCTCTCTGTGCTTGCATCGTCCTCGTCCATGTACCAAAAAGCCCGACCAAGTGTGTGTCTATGTTTCCATATATATATCATCGCTATATTTCAATGTATGAATGTGTTAATACATGAGAAAGACAAGAGCGAGATATGCTCATCTCTAACGGGTTACAGCGCCGCCTATGTACGTTCCTCTTGTGCAGAGCACTTCCTCTCCACGGAGACCGCCATCACCATTAGCCTTATTGTTCTTATTGCAAGCTTCGCCAAAATTTCTCTTGCCTCTTTATACATCTTCTCCGTTCACATCTTTCGTATCTGCCATGCAAATTTCACAAAATCACGATTCTTTCATTCGATTCCTGGTGTTGCGAAAAAACAAAAAACCTTCTTTTTTTTCTTTCAAATCTTTTTCTTCCACGTAATTGAATCGATTCGGTATTATTTTCGTTTTCGTGCACTCAAATATTTGTAATTTACGACACAACGAAGCCAATCGCCCTTTTTTTCGTATCCCATTGACGCAGGCATGTTTTTCCAGATACTTTAATTTATCAAGTTTTGCGAGGATTGGGGAACTCGGTAGAAAATTTATACACTGTATTTATGAGTTCATAAATTCAAGTCGTTCTAACGAAGTCCATGTACAATTTAAAAAAATAGCCCCGTTGGCTTATACCCAGAAAAGTTATTACGTGCACGTAATCGCGGATGGGATCTTTGGCCTTCTCCTTTTTTCCAAGCCCGTGCTTCGTACCGTCTTATTCGCCATCTTTCCGTGTGTCTCTAAATTTATCCTTTTTTTCATCGTTTCACCGAGCCAGAGATCACCCTCTGAATGATCTACAGTTGTAACGTCATGCATATACATACGTTATTTTTCTCCGTGCTCCTCCACTCAGCGGATAGATGTATCTACATATCTCGAGAGAAACGCGTATAACGAGAGCGGGAGGGTAGAGAAAGAGAGAAATGAGCTTCTCCGGGCTTACCAGCATGTTAACCGGCGAAATGTCCCGGTGGATGATGCCTCGGCTTCTCGTGGTGGTAGCCCCGAGGCGATCCTCACTCTTATCCATCCCTTTTTCCCTTTTCCTCTCACCCTCGCCTTCCCGCATATTATTTTTCTCTCCGCCACTCTCTCGCGCGCCCCGACCACTTTTTTCCTCTTTTTTTTATGTACCGCTTTTTTTGTTGGTCCTCTTGGATGAAGAACATCGGTTAACCCGAGGAGAAAAGATCCCAAGCACAACGTGGAAAATGATCATGTTCCATATGGGCTCCTAGTAAAACACAGAGTGCACGCGGTGCCCCTCAAATATACCAAAGAAAGGAAGATAGCGAATTCGTAGGGATGAAAATAAAACAACGAGGAGGTGCAAGAATCGCTAGGATAACCAACGCCGCAGCCTCTGTGAGAACGTCTCTCACAAACTGCAATGCGTTTTATAATGCGCTTTCACGCATACCCGAACATCATAGAAACTCCTAGTTCTTCATACTCTTTCCCCCCCAACACCTTTTTTTCTCTTTTCACGCCCTCGCGCTCCTCTTTACTTTTCCCTTTCCACCGCAGCCTCGTCGTTCTTTATCATTTTTACGCTTTTCCTTCTTTCCCTCGCTCTCTGTTTTGTGCTCTCTTTTGCGTTCATTTCAGCCTGACTGACAGAATAATCTGCGACGAGTGAGCGCGCACGGGGTACAGCCGACGAAAAAATACAATTCAACGCCCAACGGATGAACGCGGAAAGAATTTTCCTGCCACCGTGTTATAGAACGACTTTTATACGTATACATATATACTGCCCTCCTCAGTCTATATATGTAGTTGGTGCGCAGGTGGAAAAGAGTTGGAGAATCGAATCAATAATATCAGCGAAATTCATTGTTCATCATTCTAGTCAAACATGATTTTTATTCCAATCCGTTTCATTATAGAATATCATTTGAATTATTTCTGAGTGAATGATAAGAAAAATTTTCAAATTAGTGCTTAAAAGTCGAGGATCTCGTTCATGTTAATCAGGAAATGAAAATTTTATTTAGAAAATTAGTCTATTCCTAGGAGAAAGATTTTCCGATTATCCAGCAATGATTTCTATTTCCTTTTTGATTCCACAAAATCGGTAATTCTAAATTGATTACCATCAACATGCAGACATTGAGGAAATGTATGTGAAGGTGTGAAACTTTGCTGGTACAAAATGGAATGCGAATCTGAAGAAAATCGTTGATCCATCTCTATTTCTCTGAAAGACACCTCTTCGTTGAATGATAACATCTCGACGCGATTTCGTTCGCAGATCTAGAGTCGGTCACAAACGAGAGTTGGCGCGGTTTAGCTTTCATCACACAAACTCAATCCATGTGCGCCACATTGATGTCGCTTAATCCGAGCAAGATGTTGCTCCACAGCGTGTAGAGAAACGAGGCTAGAGTCGAGTGTAAGAGTAACGAGACTTAGGGGTAGTTCCAGGCATGAGAAAGGGCTGAAATGCTACATGGAAGTAATTGCTAACCGTTGGAACACGCAAGCCTCTCCCTTTCTCAGTTTGCACACTTACAGAAGCACAAGCTTTGTTTGTCCAAAAACCACCAAAGTGTCGTCATGCCAGCGTTATCGCCTTCTCTATTCCATCAATTGAACACATATACGTACTACGTTAGAGGTCATGAAACACCAATTTAGGGTTCTCAAACTTGAAACTCATTAGGGAGATGAATTAATGAAAGAAAAATATACGTATATTTTTTTTTCGATGCTGAAAACACATGTTCCCCGAGGTCTTTCGTTTATACTTCAAAAAAAAAAAACGATTACCGGCTCAATCTATTTCGTATGAAATGTATGACGTAAATATTTACCAGGATTACGAACACTACATTATATTAAGCACTATAGTTAATGGGTAGATACTTTGGAGGAATTTGGTTGAATAGCCGGTCGTCGGAGACGGGGGAATAGGACGACGCGATACAGTCAGTTCCTAATAACTTCTCTTCCCCTGTATCCCAAGAAAAGGGTCACACGCGTCAGTGAAAAATGTCAGTCATATCAAGCCCAAAAAGTAGAGAGAAGCCAGGGGAGAACTAAAAAAGCGAAGAAATAAAAGACGTGAAAGCTGCGATAATTTAATGCTCGAATTTGTCTTCCCGTTACTCTCGGTCCCATAGCTCACCTTCTTCATTCCATCTACCCTAGCGGAGATACTTGCGTTCTGAATTTCACATAATTTCCCCACTTTTATTTATAATTATTCATCCAGAACGTCGTTAAACAAAAAAAAAACAACACTTTTTCCTATTTTTTCTCTTCCATGTCCATTATTACGTGGAGGGATAAATATATATATATATATATCGAAGAAAAAAGTATTTTCTCCTGCGAACTCTAGTTTCGTTGGGAGCCTGGGACTGCAAGTTAAAATAGGATAAAGGAAAAAGATAAAAACTCAAAAGAGTCGTACGATGCAAGATAAGACTCGGCATTGGTCCAGAGTATCGAAAGAAAAGAATAAGTAAGAACAACGATGGCCCTTGGTATCGTTAATATTCACAACGCGAAATAGCCCGGGGCCCAACGTACGTTCAACGACATTTCAAAACTTTCCCATCCCGGAAGTGCCTTTTTTTCCCTAAGTCTCTTTCATTCGCTCCGTCTTTTTCCTTTCGTATCGAACTTGTTCTTTTCCTATACACAATGTAATGTATAACCGTATATTCCAACTGACAGGATCAGATTCTCAGATCTTCCAAAAGAAAGCCATTCCTATCGCATCGAAATAAAATTTTTGTAGCGACCGATAAAAATATTGTTTTTTTCTTTCACCGGATCTCTGTAAAATTCTATCGAAAATTCATTGCTCTATGGGTATAAGAACATTTTCCATATATTCAACACTTAATCGACCTTAAGAGCAGTTCAAATAATAAATGGATTTTAACTAGTCCAATCCAACCGAGACCGAAGCCAAATTTGCATTGAATGTGGAAAACTTTATTGGAAATGCATACGTTTAAATTTTAATCAATGCCCTCCATTCGAATAACCAACGAAAGACAGTTCGAGGTGGTTCGAAAAGTTGAATACAAATAGCGTACGAAGCGATAAAAAAAATGTAATTTCACTCGTAGATCGTGATTGCAAAAATTAAATAAACCATGCAGCCTGTAATTAGCCGTGAAAATCTAATTGTGAAGAGTGATTTGGATGAATCAAATGACAGATCCATTTTTATCGCTCACTTCTTTCGACCAGTGACTCTAAATAATTGAAAATTCGCGAACTATAATATCCATGTGATTCGATTTTTATTAGAATTTTTCTATTTTCGTTGTGAGAATGTAGGAAAATAAAATTGTCGTCGATAGTTCGGAATCAGTGAGAGAGAATTGAAAAGCCAATTGTGCACGATTTTGAGGTCAGAACTACCGTTCGAAAAGTAATGGATCAAATGAAAGAGAATCGAGGTCTGAGTTTGATTAATTCAACACGAAATGCCCTATATATGTCTTTCATATCCCAGGAGGAGAAGGAAAAACTCGAGTCAGGTTAAAGGGAAAAGAGAGAGAGAGAGAGAGAGAGAGAGAGAGAGCGAGAGAGAAATCCCCTTGAACACCGTCGTAACATCGCGAGGGGTAAGTGTATAACCTTAACCAACCCTCTACGTACACGGTAGGGCCCGCGGGAAAGGGAAACCCTCTATAATCAAATCCGACCGTAACCGCTCCACCATCCGTTCCGCACCCTCTTCACACGAAAGGAATGTTAATGCGACAATGCCTCTGTTCTGACTCACCTCTCCTGGAATCTTCCCCTCCTTCTACACCCTAGAAAGCAACCCCCTTCCCCGTCAACCTCGACAAGTGGGTTCGAGCGAGTTCAGAGCGTTTCTGATGTTATCTGTGAAATGATGTTTCCTGGCTTTTCTAATACTTCACTATAGTTTCTCTGGACGATGCTGCTTCCCTCAAAAGCCAAGAGACTGAGAGCATAAATCGTCGGAGACTGGATATCCAAAAGATTTTTCATGTCAATTAAATTTTCCAATTTTTACTAAATTCCATTTTCTAGAAAAATAATTAATTCTCGAAAAAAGTTAAGTAACGGGTGAAGAATAGAATTTCAGGTTACATTTTACGTGGACTTTGCAACAACTTCCTGTTCGCCACTATAAGAAACAGAACAAGTTTTTCTCTCCAAAGTGAACGAAATTTTGGTCCCAAAGTGGTTTGAATTTTCCGATGATACGTGCACAGACTTTGCCTGAGGTTCCTGAATGGGATTTCTGTCCGCAAGTTTTAATTGGTATCATCCTAAATTTTAGAGGTCAAGTCAATTCAAACTTGCCGCGTCAAGTCGAATTTTTAGCTCGAGAACATTTTCATTGTGCGCATTCATTTTTTATATTTAAAAACTCTGGGGACAAAAACGAACAACGATCAATGTCCTCGGGTGTTAGGAATTTTACTACGGCTGGGAATTAATAGGCAACGGAAAAAACAATGGGCTTTCTCATGAAAATGGAAAATTGTCGATTTTTACGGCAATTCTGTTATCATTTCGTCTTACTTACATCTTTTTACAATCTTAAGCAACAAGAGCATAAAGTTTGGGGCTTTTGATAAGTCGAAGAGCGCGATAAGCTTGAACTTTGGTAACTACGACATTCGGATCTTCATATCTCGATTGAAATGTATTTTTGCGTCGACAGTACATGGCATTACGAAAATGGAAAAGTGACAGGAGAAGAGAAAAATGGCGAAAGAGGGAGAAGAAGGAGGAAAGAAAGGAAGAGCGAGGGAGAAGAGGAGATCCATCGGTTACTTTAGGAAGACTTTCACTCGCGAAGTATCTCGGTCCAATCTTTCTCTCTCTCTCATCCCTGTTTATCTGAATCTCTCCCATCGACCACTGTGTTCTTGTTCTTCCTTCTTTTTATGCTTTTGCTTCGTTTCGCTCGTTTTTTTCTTGCGTCCCAGGATTTTTTTTCTTCTACTTTTTTTTTTTTTTTTTTTTTTTTTTTTTTTTTTTTTTTTTTTTTTTTTTTTTTTTTTTTTTTTTTTTTTTTTTTTTTTTTTTTTTTTTTTTGTTTTCTATGCCACGCTCGCTCACGATGTACACGCGCGCTCTCGGGGGCAAAAGTTTGTTCTTCAACGAATCAAAGCACGAAGTTACGGTTGTGCTACCGTTACGAGACGAAACGCCCACAATGTTCACGTTACCACAATGTCCTAACTGAAAGAAGAACATTTCGCCTCTTCTTCCTTCATCTTTTCCTTTCTCTCACCCTCTCACATGCACACACACACACACACGTATACTATTCGAGTCTCCCCTCTTTTTCGCTATATAATATTATGCGGGAAGAGTAACGTCCGCCGGTCTCGATCGCTGCGTGAAAAGAGCTCGTCGAATGATTTCTGCTGACCCTGGACTATCTTTTTCTTTACTCGCATGCCCTCTGGTAGAAGGAACTTCACTATTACATAATCCAGGTAGCATCTTACCGGGGTATATATATATGCAGAGTACATAGCCTTTCTGTATACGTGACATGCTCGAGGCGCATGTACGATGCATCTCACGAAAACTTGAAAACTTGACTGGACGATCGTCCCAATGAAAAAGAAAGAGTGCCAACATCCTCTACGATTCTCATTCTCTTTACCCAAGAAGTCCACTCTTTTTTACTCCACTCTGAATCGGATAGTGTCGCTGGACCGATTCGTCCTCGACCTGACACAACTTTTTTCATCATTACATTCTTCCCAGTCTTATGGAATTAGCGAGCCTGAAAAATGATTCAAAATATGTCGAAAACGTTGCAATCACGATATCGACCTATTAAGACGCTAATGTACTCACTTCGTGTCCAATTTCCAATCGTAACCTGAGTCAAGGCAACTCGATCTTCCGTCATATCGAATTTTCAACGTAAGGAATATCTTTGTCATATTATTATGTACTCAGCATTGCCTTATCTGTGACCCTCGAGCAACACTTGGTAAATGTTCGTACGCAACGCAGGATCAGCTCGCACATCAGCCGTATCATTTTCATCGGGTGCTCTATTATTCAGGAGGCTTCGAATCAACCAGCCAACCATTTTTTTACCATATTCTTATCGACGTATTAACGACGATACAGCTGCTTTAGTCTTCATGTAATAATTAACGAGCCAGTTTACAATGGAACAATATTGCATAAACATAGTTTGTTCGGTACACCACATGCATGCTCTGTATATATATGTATAAAGGAGTACAAGAAGGAGCAACTGTATGCCTCGAGCTTTTGCTGCGAGGGAATAACCCGCGAGAAGCTCATATAACGGGTTCAATGAGAGACTACCTCAGCCCCTTAAACTCCGCTTACTCTCGTTACCTTTATCACTATAGATCTATAGACATGTTACGCCCAAAGATCGAAGCTACGTTAGAAGAAGAGCCACGAGCAGAGAGCGATGCGAGTTCAAGGGGCTCGTCTCGAGGCAACCGCGAACGACTAAAGGAGTCATTATCCTCGGGTTACGGCTTACTTACAAGTCAAGGCACCGATCTTCTTCACCCCATCCGCTTTTCCCTCTTCGCCTAATTCACGAGCTACCTAGACACGTAAGATCATTAGAGAATACGTCTTCAATCTTTCGTGCATACCAATATTTTGCGCACTCTGTCGAAAATCATATGCATATCGTGTGCAATATCCTTGAGCAATATGGATCACGAAATCTAGCTCATAACAGCACAGCCAGAGATATTCGGTAAAAGTAATTGTGTTTTATTCAGCAAACTCGTAGCCTGTGATGCTGGATCGGTGTCGAATGAATTCCTCTTAGAATGAAAACCACGATTTACGAAACATTTCTCTACACATCTGACCGTTCGGTAGCTCCGCCAATGATAATTTTATGGCTTATTCGTAGTTGGCTTCATGACGAAGAAGACTGAATCGTTTATGAGTCATCATCCGTGCATTTCTACCGACCTCGTTTTTTAAGCTGAAAAAAATTCTCACACTTGAGCAAATCGAATTGCTCACGAATGACGATTTCATTTTATGACATTTCCAAATGATTAATACTATGAATTACTACAGCTTTTCCAGTATGTAAACTGTCAGTTATTTTGCTACGTACTCGCAAACCTGCGTTGTCCAGGTCGCCCGAACGTACCAGGGCCGATGATGATGTAAATGCCTCGTATTTGAATCCATCATACAAGCTTTAAACTTGAACGTGTTGCAAGTTGGTGCACGGGGACACTGGACTGATATTCATCAGCGGAAACAAGAGATCGAGTACAATTGTGAATTGTCGGGAATTGGGTAAATGGGGTATTGAGGAATACGACAAGAAATTACCTCGGACGTGTTTGCTGAAACAGCTCGCTAGAACAGCTTGAGCGTGTAACAGGACCGCAATGCCTGCGGGGATGCTGCTTTAACGCGAGAGTCTAGTTCCCGAGGAGCATGCTCTCAAATCCCAGGACAAAGGGTTGGGGGCACCATAACCTCGTGTTTGTGCCCTGAGGGATGTGCAAACGTAGAGTTCAGGTCATCCATTTGGCCGGTTTCCGAACTCCGATGAAGGCGAACGAAGGACAAGGTCACAGGTGCTTGCTGCTCGAACCGAAAGCGAAAAAACATCACACACCGCGTTTGAAATTGTTCGGCTCTGTGAATACACAGGAAAATTTAATGCGCAACTTCCCAGAGAGTAGTGGACCCGCTGGCCAGATTCAGAAAAGTTCAACTCACATCAGAAGCCGTGCTCATTCCTATCGAGGCTATCGTTCAAGCGTCAGATTGCCACGTTTTCCTTCACCGCGACGAAAAATATCAGGAACCGTTTTTACAGGATTATTTAGAGGCTGCAGGCAGTCGTGCAATTTTTTTTTTTTTAATTCTTCCACCAGTAGCAGTTATGTACAGGGTTTATAGAACGTATAGTCGTAACCGGGGAGACTGAACAATATATGCGTATACCGGCGCGTTCGTGGTTAATAAATCTCGGCAAGGTTCTCTCTCTCTCTCTTTCTCTCGCGCGGGATTCTCAGGTACAGTCGAAGGAATGAGATTAAAATTCCACGGGAAAGCGGGCAGCGAGGCGAGAGTCAAGGCAAACGGGCCAGAGAGACAGGAAACGTTGTATGGAAGTTTGAGCCTCCGTGATGTACATGAGAGAGATCTAACGTTGTGATGGTGCGCAGTCAGGGTAAAAGCGCCAAGAAACGAAGTGAGCGAAAAGCAGCAGAATTTGGGATCGTCTCAACCCACTGTACCTTCGCTCGGCCGACTCTCTTCAACCAAGTCGGAGTACATTATAGAATGATGTAGTATATTACACCCACTAGCACAAGTACACTTTGTACCACATGCAAAGAATTCAATGTACTCGTTGCTCACTCACACGTATGTAGAAATTTGTGGAAGTGCTCTAACCGCTCATTGTTGGACTTGTCTTCAACCCATTCGTCCAAATCCCTCGAGAAAAGCATGGAACCTCTTATTCTCAGGAAGCGAGTCTTTCGACTATTGCTCTTTTTCAACTGGGTAATGGTTACGGATTTCTCATCAGACTACAAAAATCAGAATTAAAAAAAAAAAAACGAGACAGTTTTGAAGTTTTCATCGTGGGAATCGACCAAAACGAATTCATATATATATATCATTTTGTCATATTCCGCGCTGAAAGGAATGAATTCTAGTTGATTCAACGTTTCCGAGGAAGAAAAAAATTAATTTCCCTCAGCAATCCTCGAATCCGTCACTTTTTTAACAGTCTAAAGTAAACGAGGGAGTCTTAACTGTAGCCAAAGTTATCCATGCTTGAGGAGGACCCGAGCGAGCATATTTTGAGTAGCTTTCCAGCTCGATAAGTTTTTCTCTTGCGAGGCTTGGCAGGTGATCCGCAGCAGCGCCAGGTAGAGTCTGGTAAAAGTACGCAAGTACGAAAGACGTCTGGCCAGACAAGAAAGAGCGTTGTTTGTTGAGGCACAAGGAGCACCAACGAGTGGAAGGAGAAAGCGACAGGAGAAGGACTTTCACTCTGTACTTGGACGTACCTTGGCCCATTGTTGTTTAACTTCCACCTGAATCCGTTTCCATTCGACGAGCTAGTTCGTCTGTCTCTCTTTCTCTCCACGTATATACGTCTCTTTCTGTAGATTCTCAAAGCCTCTACGTTATTCCTTCGCACAATCTGGTCGCCCTGGGATATTCCATGCTTCGTTTTGAGCGCGGTATAAGGTAACTGCAGCCATCGCCTCTCTTATGCTATGGCGTTTGCGGTGTGCTCGACGTTTACATTCTGCCAGTTCCTTCCATGCTAATATTTAAGCCTTTTGCCGGCGGCAGGGCCCAGCCTCACCGGAAAGCCCTCCCCCATCGCCAAGTGGGAAACTCTCGGCGGAAACGTGATGTCGTTCGGGCCACGATATAGCTTGAGTCTTGCTATAACTATACAATCCGGTAAATGTTAGTTTGCTACGTCTCAAAAGTACACATGTCTATGTGTCTACGTGCGCGTATGTACTTTCCGACAAATATAGGCGGGTGAGCCTTTCGTCGAAATTTTTCGTCCAAGCCATCCTGTATACCCGGAATATGAAAACTTTATCCCGAACGACGAGTCTCTGCTGTCAATTATGAGACTTCACTAGAGTCAAGCTTTTACCTACGCTCCTAGACACATCCGAACAACGAGGACCTGTGTGTCCTGGCTATTCTTTTCTCCCCAAGCTTCTTTGTCCTGTGAAACTAAATTCTAAAGTTTCTTACTCCAACCAACTTATCCATCAATTTTGAAAATTCAATTTATCCGCCAATCACCATTCGCCTAAAGGCATCACAATTTTTGCCCTCAGCACGTCTGACACTATGATTTTTACGCGCAACCACTACTACATCGATGTTTCGTTGGATATCCCGAATAAATCATTTTTTGCTCATTTTATGTTTTTTTTTTTTTTTTTTTTTTTTTTTTTTTTTTTTTTTTTTTTTTTTTTTTTTTTTTTTTTTTTTTTTTTTTTTTTTTATGTGCAGAGCCCAGTACGAAATTCGAGGCGACAAAAACCGAAAGGAATATTGAAAAGAAGTAAAAAAGATTGAGGAAAAGGCTCGGCGCAGCTGTAGGGAAAATGTACTGTAATACGGAAAGGGAATGCCATACATTCGAGGCTTTCGATTACTCGTGCTGGGTCTTCCTTTTAGCCCGGAATTAACGACGGATCTATGTGTCTTCCGGTGAAGGAATGGGTGTGAGGTATATTAGGGCGTTCGCCACGATAGTTTGTCCGGTAAGCACGCTTCTCTCCCTTTCCCCCTCGTCTCGCCGCTTTTCTCGTCGTATCTTCGGTCCTGCTTTTTCTCATTCGCGAATTGCCCCTAAACGACGAAAAAGCCGGGTACCTGGTGCACCGGTTCCCTCGACTACGTGGAAAGAGGGATTACCGAAGGTATAAGGACGCAAGATAGAAACGAAACGTGAGAGGGTCGTAAGCCTCTATCGAAGTAGTCTCTTGTGCCTTTTCCTTCCAATATGGACCCACAACCATCGGGCAGCTTCCTCTCTCGTTCTTCCTCATTCCTTACTTCATTCTTTTGCACGCCACGCACCCTTTACAAAACTCTTCTCCGGCTCTTTCGGACGCAATGTTTTGCATTTTAAGAAGCTACTGAATTCATCCCCTTCATTTTTTAGCCCTCTGTGACCATTTCTCCTCCTCGTATACAGCACCTCGTTAAACTCTCCAAGATATATTCTCGAAAAAGATATTTTTCGGGCCGTGAATCAAAAAATTTTCGTCTCTCCGGACACTGCAAAATTTCATTTCCCAGATGTAGAATGCAACTTAATTTTCAATCACTGTTAACAGAAGAAAGTAAAACAGTCAATTCAACGCTCATTACTCAAAGAAAATTGGAAAGACTTTTAGCAAACTATATCGGATCGATATTGTTTTTTTGTTACAGTCTCACCTATGCTTTCGGTTCCGCATCAACTAGTCGGTGCGCCATTGGGTTATTCAGTGACCTTAGAATGCCATACAGAGGCACATCCAACGTCACTGAATTTTTGGAAGGTGAATGACAGTGGGCCGATGATCACGGACAGTGCAAAGTACAAAACAACGACAACGATAGGAAAACCATCGTATAAAGTTAACATGGCCCTGACGATATACAACATCACGGTAAGTTCAGTACGAATACCACATTTTCTCTATTTTTCTTCATCATTTTTCCATCCAGCCGTATGATGAACATTATTTGTGGCCATTGGTCATATCTGCCCTTCGGGTCAGAATCTTTTTGTTCGTATTCTCATTAAAACTATTCACCGACGAGAAAATTTTCCAATATCAGTGAAGTTGTCGAGTGAAAATGCACGAGAAGCTCGATATGATCCTTCGAAATGCATACTCCGAAGGATCATTCAACCTTTCAAAGTGACATATCGATTTTACGAAAAAAAAAAAAAAAAAAAAAACAACAACTTTCGACTAACGATACGACCAGTCGCCAGTCTGTCCTTTATTCATTGACCAGCGCGTTTTAACGAGCGATTCCTCTGCCTCTTGTCACTCATTCAGCACCATCAGACCATATATACACAATCGGAGATGCCTATTTTTATACAGTACGATTCATAAAACAGTATTCCAGTCCCAGAGCTTTATTTTGCGAATAAACTGTAAAAAAAAAATCTCTATTCATTATCGCAGTCAATAAACGTTTAAAAAGAAATGAATTCCACCGAGATCATTACTCGGTTGGGTGACCGCTCAGTCACACGATCAAACCTCAATATTTCGCATATATCAACCCCTGACTGTTTGTTCCTTCAGGAGAAAGACTACGGAAGTTACAAATGCGTGGCGAAAAATCCCCGCGGGAGCATGGAGAGCACAATTCGATTATACGGTAAGTCACGCCTCCCACAAGTATAGATGGTAATTTTAAAATACGTAACAACGATGAAAAATTCAGATTTTCGAACAAAATTAAAGACAAATTTTCCACCCCGTCCGCACAGTTTTTAGATGCTGTTGTGGCCCGGTGAGCAAATCCATGAATTTTTCGTGGTGAATGAGCCCTGTGAGCAATGAAATCGTAGAAAATTGTCCAGACAAGAGGTCATACGGGAGAGAGAGAGAGAGAGAAGAGGTTAATACGAGCGGTCGTAACGTATGCATATGACATGAAGGGGTGCAGAGAAATGGTTGGCTCTCAGTCAGAAAATGTAGACACGGACACATACGTCCACATATATATCTATATTGTAGCATTTGGGCATACAGGCGAAAAAAAGGTGCGCACATACATAGACATATAAGTGTAAAGCAGTCGTCAGAGTCGCCGACGGCCGTCCTCCATTAGCATGCATCGGTTTTTCGCATTAGCGACATTCAAATGAACCGAGCGTTTAGCATAAAAGTTTCGCGAGACGTACGTTTGCGTATATATAAGGGCGCTAAAGTGAGATAAAAGAAGCGAAGTGAGACAGGTTGAGGCTCGAGCGCGTTATTGCCAAATGCCGGAGGCCGCTGAATATATATAATGAAAAGAGGAAGAAAGGAAATGAGGGAAAGAGACAGGCTTTCTGGAGGGGGAGAGACTGACGAGAATCGTTTCCTCTTTATCCTATACGTTCCCTATTCGCTATTTCCCTCCACGTATATATATTTTTCGTGTGTATGTGCCACTGCGAACGACAAGTGTCGTAAATTCAGGGGGCGATCATCCCTCGATTGGAATTTAAATATAACTTGGCGTGGCTCGCCTACCAGATTTCATAGGAAATCTCTCGGGGAAACTGGAACATCCGAGCTCATACCGCACGCGAAATCGTTACGAATGCGAATGAAAAATGATAGAGGGGAGCAGAGACCGAAGGAAAGGGCAAATACGTTCAATTTTTTTTTAAATATCTCGCGAAATGGTAAGAAAATTGCCGCACACTTGCTTTCCTTGGCCACACACTGTCAGGGTCATGATTCTGAATTTTCGAAACGGGTGCTTTCCATTTTTGTTTTTTTTTCTTTTTTGTTAATTTTTTTTCGTCTCCCTGAAAGGAGAATGCGCAGTAAATAGGTTGTTCCTTTTTATTCTATTCTTTTCCAAGGACCTGGAACAATTAACTTGCATCAAAGTGTTTTCGAGGATAATTAAAAAAAAAAAAAAGAAAACAAGTCGACCTTCCCTGAAGGAAAGGATTTATGTAACGAAAAAGTGTTCACTATTCATGGGAACGTGATTTCGCCGCGAGGAGCTTTTTGATGGATGATCCAGTAGTTTTTATTTTTCTTACCCTAGACCGGAGGGAAGTGAAAGTTTTTGCGTCGCTGTTCCGATTCTTCAGGCGGGTTGGAAAAAAAAGGAGAGCACCAATAACCATTGCGAGGATTCTCATTAAATAATCATTAGATCGACAGATAAATTTGTGATAAGTTGAGAAATTAGATCACTGTGATCCAGGAAGGTTTTTGTATGGCTCCTTTGGATGGTTCACGTAGTGAATTCGTATAACGGTATGTCTCCCTTTGGGACACTCGACGTGACTGTAAACTTCCCTTTCTCTCTTTCCATTCGTCTCTTACATCAAACTTGCCTCTCTATCTTTTATTTCTTTTATTTTCTCCTTTCGCGAGGATCAGTTCTCTTCCCATAGTGATCTTTTCTGCCACGTGACTTGCATTCGTTGGCAAAACTGAGAGACGAGAGCGTCTACATGCCACGGGCGAATGACATAACGAGAAAGAGCGAGAGCCAGGAAAAAATAAAGAAAGAAAAAGAAAAAATAAGGGAAAAAAAGTGGCAGTTTCTGGTAGAGAACTCTCTCATGATGCGCCAAGAGGGTAAAGTGGTTGGAAAGATGTAGAAAAGAACCAACTAAAAGAAAATCTCGCCCCCCTCAAGCGTCTCGACCTTCGTTTTCCTTTGCCCTTACCCACCCAAATCGTAGTCTCGTTTCCAGCGGCCATCTCGCTCTGGTTCATTAAACGATCAGGCTTTTCTCTTTCTCTATCCAATAGCGAGCCTCCTCAGCCTTTTCCGTTCGTTCGAAAGCCCGCGTTGCGGACGTTGCCGCCACGATCTCGTGCGGTCGCGACGGGAAATAAGCCGCGATCGAGGGAAAGAGAGAATCGGCCTGAGATAATATACGAAGAAAGAAAGAAAGAAAGAAGGCCGCGGCGTGTGGAGGCACGGAAATCGCGTAAGATTGAGCAAGACAACGACTTCCAACTCGATCCTATGGAATACTCAAGATTTTTTTCTCTCCCTGTCTCTTATTCACCCCTTAAGCTCTATCCCGCGTCTTTTTCTCTGTCCCACCAAAATTAAGTGGTAGCAGTCAGAGATATGTCAGACGAGTTTTATTAAGCGGCATAAAAAAGAGATTTGTAGCCACGGGAATGGAGACTGGTTCGCGTCCGGAAGACAGACCAAGAGAAAAGAGCCTGAGAGCGAGAGAGATTGTTAAAGAGGAGAGTTGGAGCAGGTTTAAACAGAAAGAGAGAGGGAGAGAATGCGAAAAATGACACAAGAGTAAAATCATGGAAAGGGATGGGCAAGAAATTGGTAAGAGGGCGAATATAGCCATGGTGAGGGGGATCGTAGAGATATGAATTTATTATTAAGGACCACCTAAAGGCGAAAGTACCTCTGTTTCTTGATATATCCTTTGGAAGCAGTTTCTCCAGACCGACTTTCGAAAGGGAATATCACGAAGCAAAGGGAAACCAAGTTCTCGAGTCTCTCTCTCTCTCTCTCTCTCTCTCTCTCTCTCTCTATATACATCTATATACGTATATAAGAATATTATTGCCGATGAACAATTTCAAGAGCTGATAGTCCCTTTGGCAATGTTGCACCCTTTCCAATATTCTACCATTATTGCTAGATTGCCTCATACCTTTCCACACGATCGAGACGACATCTTTTCTTCCAACACAACTATTCACTTAATAACTCGATACTCCCGAGGTATCGAGTGAATTTCATATCAATAACTTGCTTGGAAAATATCACGTACCCTCCCACAAATTCATACGAATTTTCACCAACGTTGAAATCTCAATTTACTCATCATTTAATTACCGGAATTCAATAAGATTATCTTGGATTTGGTTGAAAGCCATCGCTGTCGATAATTTGATACGAATTCAGCAAAACGTTGATTGCAAATGCTCCATCGCTGTATCGTTGAAACATTTGAAAAATTTTCTCGACTGACGTTTTTCTACTTTTTTTTCGGACCAATAATACGAGGTCGAACTTGTCAACTCCGAATGCCATGAAATCATTGCGTTTTGGCTCGTCCTCACATCACATATTCACGTCTGATGAAACTTGGATGGTGAAAATAGGACGGGGAAGATTAAGTTGATATGGAAAAGAGAAAAAAAACGTTATAATTGACATTGCCACGTGACGGGACATTTTTTCAACCTAAGGGCACATCACTTTTTTCACGCGTTTCATTCCATTTCGATCTTCTCGCACGACGTTTTTGTCCCCACATCCTTTTTCTCTTGATTCTTATATTCAATTCGTGTTCGCTCCCTTTTTTATTCCCGATTTTTTGTTGATTTTCTTTTAGCCGAATAAGAAGTTTTCTCTCGTCTAAATGAGAAAAACGTCTCTTAGAAGGCAGGAAAGATCGATGCTTCCAGGTATATAGAACATCGCTAAAAGACACGATAAAGAGGGAGACATGGAGGGGCTGAGGGTGTGAAGAAAAGGAAGAGACTGCTTCCTCGAGCATTAGTTTCTCGGTCTTCTTTAGCTGGACCGTGAATGTCAGGCGCTCCTTTCAATCACTGGCACAGCATAGGATTTACCGCCTCCAACCAGTCAATCACTCCATTTTTTTCGAACCCCCTGTCCCCCTTCTTCTCGCTATTTCATTATTCCACCAAAATCTCCGGACACGAAAAAATACGTCTGTAAAGTAAACATCTGAAATTTTAACATCTCGCCAATAAAATCGAGATAAACTGGCATCCAGCATAATTCTAGAGCTCTTGATACAAGTTTTGACCATCATTCCGGTTTTTTTTTCAAAATGCGATGCCATTTTTGCAAATACACATTGCATCTCATCAAATTCTGAATTCTACGATAGATCCTGAGACAATTTTTCGAATCAGAACCCTCCACAGCATCTCACTACTCATTAGATTTGAGATGTCAACTCCACAGACGTCCGAAACACAACGAAAAATAAAGGCGAAGCTAAAGATGAAAATAGTTTTCCGTGTCATTTGGAATTCGAACTTTGCTCTACTTAGTTCCATTTTTTTCTCGTATGAAGAGAAAAAACATCGCATAGGACTGATGTTGAATCACTGATGTCTTGCTTCCTAGCGTTTCGTACAACAGTACCTTCTGTCCATCGAGCTGCAAAGCTTCGAAGAGCGTTCAATGACGATTGAAAATTTATGGATTCACCTGCAAAAATACGAGGACGCATCGTAAAAAGACCCAATGACGTAAAGGAGCTTAAAACTTTGCATCTACAGGGACGAATGTTTTTAACGAGAAAAAATATGGAGATTGGTTTGTACAGGGCCGAGAAATAATTGTCATACGAAAAGAAAAGGGCGACACATTCCAATTGCTATACTTAAAGAAAAAATCTTCGGAATTTTAGTCCTCGCCAGGACACACTTTGACCAAAGTCACCTGGGCGAACGCATTAAGGTCTGATAACGAAACAACATTTTTTAGTAAACTTATTTTTGGTCTCTGCAAGAAAAAAGCCAGAAAAAGTATGAGACAAAACTTGTCGGAATTGCAAGAGTATGGGCTGTAGGGATGGAAGCAAGTGCAAAAAATTCCTTAGTTTTTCACGTTGGCTTCGGTATTTTGCAGGTAAATCGAGCCCCGAGTCGTATATGTATGAAGAAAAAGTTTGGCCGAATGTTTAAAGTCGTGTGGACTTTTGGAAAGTCTTTTACTTTACCACGAGATCGCAGTTGTGGGAGCACAATACTCTTCTCCGTTATGTATTCGAGCATACGGATATTCAGAGACTTTGTATGAGCGTATATGTGTATATAAAGTCGATGGTTAGGCAACATGTTGAGGTTAGGTATACAGAGAGCGTATACGGCGCGAAGAGAGCTGTTTAACTTTCACAGCGTGCAACCACCTTCGTCGCTAGACTACCAATGTGACAGAGCCCTTGGAAAAGCTTGCCTCCGCGAGATCCAGCTCGTACACTCTACCCTCCTGGCCACCCTCCTGGTAACGAGATCTCTGTGAGAACGGGCTAGATTGGAATACTCGTCAAAATTTTACCCGAAAAGTCATCATTACGTCTAATGCGACGAAATTAATGACGTGGAATTACGTTTATTAAATAAGATTACGTCTAACAACGTCGTCTAATTAACTTTCAGTAATTAAGCTCCGGCTGATGACATGATTGGAGAAGTTTAACGTTCGATAAAGTTTCGACTTTTCTCTCGAATTAAGAAAAATTCATTTTTCACGAGTTTCAAGATTCGTCAGCAAACTTTAAGGCACGAAAGTATCGCGAGTGTTTATGTTTTCGAAGAAGTGAAAGCTCGAGAAGGAAGAAAAAATATGAATCGTAAAGTGCTTTGGTATGAGCTGAATTACATGAGGGACCATGTTAATTCATCGCAACGTTCGTCTTTCATTATAGTCACGTAAATATATGTTTGAATATTCGAAAGGACTTTGGCTGTTGTCCCGATGGAACTAACCAGCACAAAGAGCGAACGAACGAGAAAAAATATTAAAAGAATACGACTTAAATATCCAAAGCGGATTATAAAGGGTAGGACGGGAAAAAGTCTCTGCGAAAATTCACAGGGTGGAGTGACGTGAATGGCTTTTTCATTTGGATAAAATCTTTTGGTACTCGTTCCCGCGCAATGGGGGACACACTTTCACTCTGCGGGTTACTTCTTTTTTCTCCTCTCTCTCTCTCTCTCTCTCTCTCTCTCTCTCTCTCTCTCCCTCGCCCCTCGCGCCTATATTTATTCCTTCCTCCTTCTTTCTCCCTCAACGTGTACAATATTATGTTGCAACGTTTAATACTAATGGATGAGAGTATGAGAGAGTATTACTGTATCCATACAGGAGGAACAGTTGAGGGTGACACGATGCTGTACTACATGTGCCTTTTCCGGTGTGACGAAGATCCGGTCCCGACCGCGACATTGCCATTACTCGGCTGTGCCCGTTCCTCCGCTTTCCGCTGCTCGAATCATCCCCCTAGTAGCTCTATTCATTAACTCTCCACCCCCCAAACACTCTTGCAACGTTCGTATAAACGACTCCAAGGTCCGGGACGAGACTTTAAGGTCTTGCTTTTCCGCCCCTCTGTCCTAACTGTAATATTTAACCAATTTGAGAGATAAAAAAAAAGCTTTCGACCCTCAAACGCTCCGATGTTCTTGCCCATGAGACAAAAAATAACGAGATTCGTCCTTTTTTTATCTCCACCCTTTGAAATTTCCATAACAGATTTACGACATCATCCAGCCTTTTAACTTTATTCGAACAATTCCAGACAAAACGAACACTTTTATTTTCCCTTGACTACTTTCGATTTTCGTAGGGTCGACTTTTTTCTACTGGCCCCGAACTGTGACTAATTTCTCTTCAAGAATCAATGATTATTCGTAGACCGCGTGAATTTTTTTTTTCATTTGACAAAACGAAAAATGGCTGCATCTCAACGCGGAAATTTTGAGCACATGCAACGCAAACTCGAACACAAAATCGTCGAGCAACTTGTTCGCGAAAGAGAAAGGAAATGGAAAGAAATCAAGGATGGAACGAAAGGAAAGGGTAAAAAGGGGTGGGCGTTTATATTACAGCACATTAATTTACGTGACAGTTTGAAAATGTGGCTATGGGCGATTTCCGGTTGGATCTACCAAAAAGTATCTTATCGAGCCGTCGGTCTTCGCGTTCCCTTTCTTTCTTTTCACATTTTTCTTTTTCCTTCTCTTGTCGCTGTGCAAGTTCACCCCTTTGCTTCGTTCTCCGCAAGAACGGTGGCCGGTTCTCCCTTTCCTTCTCGCACGGGCACGCTTGAAGAACGACTTTTAGAATCGACTTTGCTGGCGTGGTTCGAAGAAGTTTGGCAATTTCCTGGGGGCTAATCTGGTGGTCGGTCAGCATTGAGATGCTTCTGGGGTTCGTAAACCGGGCAACCCCAGGCAAGTGGAAAAGGGCAACGTTGAGACGAGACGGACTTCTATGTACGCCTCCGAGACTTTGCTCTCGCTCTCTCTCTCTCTCTCTCTCTCTTTATTTCCCTTGCCCTTTGCCTTTCTCTTTTTCTCTTGGTCCAAAAGTAACCTCGGACAATCCTATGAATTATACAAGCGAGTGCTCCCAGTCTCGAGAACTAAGGGAAAAAGAGAAGCATGAAAAGGACTATAATGAAGAACGTGACACACGAATTCCAGGGGAGCCCAAAAAATAGGGAAAAAAAGAAAAGTGAAAACTGTACCCGGCTCCTCTATTTCCTCCACATTCTTCATTTATACTCACGTAACCTGTATATTAATACAAATTCCAAAAGTTTCGATTTTTTAAATTCCCTCGTCGAGGGATCGAGTTACGAAAAAACAAACAAAATTTCACTAAACTGTTATAAATTTCCACGAGCATATAGTAGAGTTGTGTTTATTGAATTGCAAAAGTATCGTCTCCTGTTTCCTTGAAAGATAATAACAAACGAACGTCGAGAAAACGAGAAACCATAGATCGATTGCCATGAAGTTCGAGGAATACGCAATTTTTTAAATTTTCGTGAAGCTTCCTCGGTGCAAACTTGAAAACTAGTCTCGAGGTGAATCTTCTTAATATACTCACGTTTCCAAACTCTTAATTAATACCCCGCACAAGCATCTGGGCAAATTTCGCTCCTACATAATTGAGAGAGAAAGGAAATAAAGAGAGAGAGAGAGAGAGAGGGTAGAAGAGACTAAACGAGACCGAGCTCCTTGTCAAGGTTACATACGAAACGCGTCTCTGATGTTGATATTTCATTCCGCAGTCCTTCATCATTTCTATCTAATGTTGACTGCGTGCAAATATCCAAGGCATTTCTCCTCAAGTTGATCGTCTTATGATCCTAATCTTTCAGGCAAGTCGACCTAATACCTCCTCAAATATTCAGTCAATAGTTTCTAGCCATACCGCCCACATTTGAATAGCCAAAAAAATTCAGAAGCATCTACCACTTTTGCTTTTTCCGGTCGAAATTAATAAAAAATAACTGACAATCTCTGACAGTGTTTATTCGCGTTGCCAAGCAATCATCGTTTGTTTACGTTGCGCAGTTATTGAAGGAGAATTTTATTTTTGTAGAAAACGTCCCAATAAAATTGAAAGTTCATGCAGCATAGAATTTCTCGTATTTACGAAGAATTTATTCTGCGATGCTTAAACTTCAAAAACACCTGGACATTGGAGCTGAAGCCACCGATGCTTGAATGAATATTCCTGCACAGTAGCAGGCAATATTATAAAATAAAGACCAAGCCAAATGATTCGAAAAATTAATAAATATTGCATAGCAAAATATAGATCGTGATGCATTTTCGTGGTACAGATGTTCGCCATATGTGGAGATCTTATGGAAGGAAATAATATCGACTATGCGTATACATGTGTTGTGTGTGCGTGTGTGTCGCCAGCAGAAGCGAGCCAGGATCCTCCTGGAAGCGTCTGACGCCAGAGGTTGGAGCAAGAGAGCTATTATTAGAGGAAAGATTGACATGTGACTGCAATATCCTCAGAATTCAGATTAGCCTTCCGGCTGGCGCTGTTCCTGGCACTCTACAACGTGTAACGTACACACACGCAAAAATACAGACATATACTTAGACGAGGAGCTTTCGACCGGCGTATATTAGCTTTCGATTTTTCATTAAACTTCCAGAGGTTGCCAACTCACGCGCTCAGCTTACCATCAAGCTCTTTCGATCCTGGCGCGTGTTCTCGTTTTTCTTTCTCGTGTCTGCTCGATCAAGAAAAGAAGAGGGGAGCAAAGGGGGCAAAGGATGAAGGAGGAGAGAGCTTGCAAGGCATCAAGAGATCTCGAGCCAGAAACTCAGCAAGCAAACACCATTTCCTTCAAGATCGTTTCTATTAACATTATCCTTCCCTCTACATGATATTGTAGAATTGTCCATTGCACGATAGACTCGTGCCATACTCTTCGATTCTGCGGTGGAAATCATTTTTTTCTGTACTCACCCGATTATGTGTCGAGCTGTCAAAAAATAAATTGATCATTGAAGACAATCTCTGTCTCTCATAGAATGGCAACACACACTTTCCTCCTCTGCTGTCAATAACGACGTGTATGTATATTTAGAGATTCAATGGATGAGCGTTGGACGCATTTTACTGGGACGAAAATGTCGGTGGCGGCGACAGCAACAAGAAAACAACTTGTACAAAGCCCTGAAGCTGCTGTCTGAAACAGCGACGAGCACATTTTCCTCTTTGGCTCCTTTTACAAGCCCGTTCGCCTCTCCCTCATCCAATACCGCATCCCATAACAAATTTTTAAACATTCATATCCGTATACGTATGGAATTTACTTTTTCTGAACATTTTCCGAGCAATTTGAGCTCCGATAGTTTGAAAGAGCGCATTGTGTATTCATTTGTATTCCGAGTTCTTATTTCTCAAAAAGTTCCCATACGATTCGTGACTATATGGAAAAAAGTTTTTGAGATGTTTTGTCTGTGGGAAGGAGGCGTAGCTGCGTCGCGGACTTTTGGATCGTTAATCATTCGGAACGTAGCAAAGCCCGCGTGACCGAGTATTGATTTTTCTGGCCGTTTTAATTTTTAATTCACGGAATAGTTAGATTACGAAAGTTGAAAATGTTCTTCGCACGGGACATATATGCGATTCATGCGTGAGCAATTTTGGAGATGAATTTCCGATTGAAAAATCGAGCCCACGTTATTCCGGGATGATCGTCGTAAATATCCGAAGGTCGAATCGATGGAAAACGAGATGCGGATGGTTAATAATAGGAAATGCAAAAGTTGTTGGACAGAAGGGAGGAAAAATTGGAGAAGTGCACGGAGAATAATTCGTATATGAATTTCGTTGGCTCTTTTCTCACTTTTGCCATGACAGGCAACCGAAAGCGTGGATGGGCGCAAGTACGTGTGAAACGTAGTAGGTAGAGAAGCGTAAGGCACAGGCAAAGGGAGAGAGAGAGAAAGAGAGAGAGAGAGAGAGAGAGAGAGAGAGAGGAATGAGGAGCCCCAGTAGCAGCACTGACGGGCCTGTAAGATTGATTGGAGTCACGAGATGGAAAATTAACGGTCTAGCTCGGTTCGTGTTTCCCGAAAGAAAGAATGAGACGAAAACGGGAGAAAGAAGAAGATCGGTAAGAAGAAAGGGACTCGGGAGGAGGGAGAGAGGAAGGACTCGTGGGGTGAAGTTGGAGCTACTGAATGTGGTGAAAATCCAGAGTGTGCACGAGCGAGAAAAAAGCTATAAAGAAGGCAGTTGAGAGTGGAGGAAGAAAAGGAGGACGGGAGAGAGGTGATCGAAGAGGGGGATGAAACGTGAGAAGGAAGGAAAAGTGTGACAACTACCGCATACTAATCCTCCTTCGGCCTGAACTCTCTTTTTTTTACGTCTACAGCCTAGAACGGGGATGAAGAGAAGGAAGACAGGGAGACAAGGCGAGGCCGAAATTGGAGAAAAAACAAAACGAAAAATACACGAGCGGCAAACAAAAATATAAAAGGTACAAAACGTCTCGACTGATTCTTATCCAAAAAGCAGGAAAAAGATTATGCCAGGTCGGTGGAAATTTTTTCTCACCCACAGGCTAAGAATACAAAGTTCATGATTTAGAAAAGAAAATGAATGTAAGCAGAGCCTGTGTAAGACAAAAAATCAGCGAACCAAATTCGCGCAACGCACATTCCGTTTTGGAGAGGATGATGAAAATATCGTTGAGAATAATTTGAAAACAGGAATCGAGATGAGTAAATTTGAACTGCGTAGTCAAGAGTCGTATGTTCAATATGCACTTTATTTTATAGAGCTGACAATTGTCCATGATAACCCATCGAGGACAAAAATTAATTTCAATGATAAAGTCAAATGCAGAAGTCACGAGCTTAATTGATCGCATTTTTCATTGCCCCAATTCGACTTGTCCATTCGCTGTTCCTCGCTGAACACAATTCCCGGTGAATTTAGCAGATAATATTGGAATTTTAGTCTTATTGAAGAAAAAAAAACGGAAGTTGGTATAATTCAATTTGATATCTGCTCCATCAAATTATCATACTTTTGCACGAGTACAAATTTAGCCACACATCTAAAATGACGGTAGTTGCAACTCTGACAGAAAATTTATTCATTCCACTTCACCATTTTCGTTCTCACCGAAATTAATAATATTACGCTTATATTTTTATCATGCCGCTTAATTCTGCGGTAGTGATGGGAATATTTGAGGATCGCAGAGAAAGGATTAATGTATACTCTGCTCCTTCAGTCTTGGCTGTTTACTCCAAAATGCAAACAAACGACTGGGGAGAGATGAAAAGAGGAAAGACCAAAGAACCGAAAAAAAAAATACAAAAAAAAAGAAAGACAAAGAGAGAGGGAGAAAGGATGAGGAAGGGGAAAGGCGAGAGGGGGAAATGGAAAGTGTATAAAGCCGATGAAAGATACTATTAACATTGGGCAAAGTGGAAAGCCCGGACATCTCTCACCGTGCCAATATTCTAATTAGAACGCACAGTCATGTTTAAATTGCCCATCAAGCTCTTTCCACAGGACTGTCCAGACGAGAATACTCAAAGGCTAAACAGCCACAGCAAATTAATTGATTGGCAAGGAGATTCAGTGTCGATTTATATACTTTTACCAATAAAAATAATATTCTGTTCTCTTTTTAAACCTGTCTACTACTAATAATAGCCATTTGCAATTGTAAAAAAATTAAATTCTAGTTGTTTTTTTCCTCACAGGCCAAAGGATCTCGTAAAAAGTGTTTTGGCTTAGTTAACTTGATTTTTCCACCTTCCGTTAATTTGAAGAAGATTTTTTTCGATTTACGTCTAATTCATTGATAGACACGAGGAAATCAATCTTCGCTCGATTTCCTGTACAATTTCTTGCGTGAAACATTGGAAACGTTTAAACAGCCAGATTGCAAGGTAATGTTCGTATATACATGTCGTGTGAAGTATATAGAAACATAGACATATATATAAAATATAGCCAATCATCAATCAGAGAGACTGAAGTTAAATGCTCGGGACAACGGGTTTTAATATATCCCGAGAGAAATAAAAGTTAGCGCGATAAATCAAAAGTGGAAAGTCGCCGGCTAAACTCTCCGGGACTGGCTGCCACTCAGTTGAGTTGAACAAAATGGCGACTTCTCTCTCTCCTTCCCTCTTCATGCCTCGGAGCTTTCTCGCTTTCTCTTTTCGCAACCCTTCTTCCATTCTCATCGGTCTCTCGTTCTCACATTTCTCACACCGTTGCTTCTCTCTCTCCCTCTCTCATGCTTGATTTTTCCCATACATCGGCGTCTTTTCCATCACGAGTGCAGACAGCTTTCTCTCTCTCTCCCCCCACCACCACCCCCCCCCCCCCTCTCTGTGTCTCAGGTTGTTCGGTCCGTGACGCGAAAAAGTGATAAATGAATTTTCCTCACTCGTCTATTTATATCTGTGGCCATCCCACGTCCGCGAAACGTCGACGACGAAATCTCCCGTAAAGGGGAAAATCTTTCGATCGCCTTCTCTTCTCCTCATCTGCCATTCTTTCTATCTTGCTCTGTGCTTCCTATCGAGGGAAATCGAGTGGTAATCTCCCAGTCCACATTTTACTCGATTATGACATCCCATCGGTAATCGATTCAGGCCGAGAGTGCTTCGAAACGATGTGTGTTTCTTTTCGTCGCAACCTTCCAGCTTACCAAAGATTTATATTATTTGTTGTTGAGCCACTATCGCGCCGTTCCTTTTTATCTACTAAAGAGCTCACTTTTTCGTTATATATTGATCCGTTTCAATAATATCGGAGCATTTTAATAATATTATCATCGATCATTTAGTTTATTCAATTGGATGTCCAGCTCGGACTAAAAAATGGCAATGAATCACGTAAATTTCTATGCACGTGTGCCCAAATTTTGCTTTTCGGTGAATGACTCTTTGTTCGTCATCATATGATCGTCGTACCGGAGCGGAACAGCAAATTGTACATCACATCGCGATAATGCGGCTCTCGTCACTTTGAAAATACTTGCCGACTGATTGGCCTATTCAGACGAGACGATAGGCCGTTATCCTTCAATTTCGGTTCGAATTCATAATTATAATTAGAGGGCCGCTAATCCAACAGATATTTCGCCGAGGAAAGTGACTAGCCATGTCTAGACATGGGAAGATATGAATCTAGACGTAGAAATCGATAAATAACTTCCAACGTGAGTTGAAATATTTTACTCTCAGTCAATTGTTCCCGGAGAGAATAAATGAAGAGCGAAAACATTTTCGAAGCACATTCTATTTTATTATTGCAGCTTTTGTTTTTGATCATGAGGAGAGGTAACAAATTTCATTGTTTTTTCATTTGAAATTATTTTCCACCCAATCCTGCACAAAAGATTCGAAAAATTGGTTTTTTTCATAAAATGCAGCCAACTTTTTATCCGGTTGTATACAATTCATGTATTCAATCGGAATCGAGTTGCTCCTATCAATATTTGAGCATTTCTCCATAATGAGGACTTTTGTTTGTAAACGAAGACAATATTTTTCAAAAAATTACTGAATCGAGCATGAAATTGACGTTTCGAGGCTCCGGTCCCGATAAAAATAAAACGATTCAAAAAATTCATAATCCGTAGTCTCGATAGCCACTGGATAAATGAGACGGTGAGAAAAAATGGATGCAAATGTAACCTCGATTTCTGGCGATGTTGTAAATACCTAAAAGGATTTTCAAAAGCATTGAGACATTTGACGGGAAGGGGTTAATATGGTTGGTAACAGGAGAGTTGTCAGACATATTGTACGAGATCGATCTTGGTAGAGTGTCCCGAGTTGATTCGGCCGGCTCGTTAAATGCTCGACGAACCATGTGCCCGAGACCGTTCGCCACTCGGATATCTCTACACTCTACATATATAAAATTAATACTCCCACATAGAAAAGCAAGCACATGCTCATATAGCTATGAACGCATTTTTACATATTTTTCCTCGTGGCGAAAAAATATATCTATATATTCGGACGTACATAGCGAGACTCGTTGAAATTCAAAGTCGAGAGATAAATGAGAGAGTCTGCATGACGATTTGTGCTGAAGTGAGCGGGAGGGGAGCAGAGCAAGAGGATGGAGATGGAAATCGTACGAAATCTCGTAGAGCAGGCTCTTGATATATAGCGAAGCGCCAGTGTGACCGGGACGAGGACGAATGACGGAATTAGGAATAATTATTCAAGTATATTCGTCGAAAGAGAGGCAGCAGAGAGAGTGAGAGAGAGAGAGAAAGGGAAAGAGAAAGTGGTCAGGAGACAGGGGATTGTGGTAGAGAAAAAGGGCAGTACTGTACTCAGTGCTTTGGAAGCTGTAAAAGGGTGAGAGGCCGAAGGAGTGAGTGAGCAAAGGTAGATACGCGTGTACCCTTGGGTAAAATATGATCTGGGAGTTGAGTGTGTAGTTGGGCTGGTAGCGGCCTGCTCTCTAGTGATTCTGGCCTTTACTCTCTCTCGCTCTTTGGTGCAGTCCTTTTCCCCATCATCCCTCCTTTCGGCTTTTGCCCCTTGCACGCTCTGTGGTGGCTAATACGTTTGGGGCTGAAGTTAGTAACAGGTGGCGCGATCCATAACCGACCCTGCTTGCTCTCCAAATGTCTATCCATAGAGATATATCCTCCGCGAAATCAAGAGTCGCGGTAGCGACTCGAGACAAGTACATTTACGCTAGTGTCAAAGTCAAGCGAGCTCGCTACAAGACACTTTCACAGCAAGGAGCGCGTT
>JAPYYS010001691.1:0-14903 GCA_030522525.1 Campopleginae sp. 14b
GTCGAGAGCTTCGCGCTAGAGTTAGCCGTCGTCTCCCCGAGCCTTCTCGCTCGGTTGCGGGTTTTGCGAATTATTTTGTCTTTTTTTGTTTTGTCGAGAGTTGCCTTTGTCCGAGCCGGTTTGCTAATTTGGTTTCCCATGAGCATTGATTTGTCGCCAACGCGATTCTTCTTCTCGTTCGAAGATCGCGGATTTGTATCGCGTTTCGCGTTTTGTAATTTTGTGATTTGTGTATCGATTGCCCTAGGAGCGGGCGCATTATTGAGATTTTGTTCTTGATTATCTGGCGTAATTTTTGAATCAGAAAAATTCGAATTGCGTCACATGGCGTTCGAGCCTTTGTTCCGCCGCTGCCTCGTGTTCCCTATAGCGACGCCTCGCGCGTGCGCTTGTTTTCGTTGCCTCTCTCTCGCTCGCGTGGTCGTTGCCTTGCCGGAGCCCGGCGAGCGAGCCTGCCTAACGCGCCTCGCCGCGTTGTTTATCTCGGTGGCCTTCGTAATTTCGACGCGTTATTTTTCTCTATTGTCTTAGTTTCACGTATTATTTCTCACTTTGGTCGCGTTTATTTCCTTTGATGCGTTTGTTTGTGAATTATCGTTTTCGAGCATTACCTTGTATTTTTCTCTTAGCGTTTACTGCCTTATTATTTCTTTTGCGACTCCTACAATCTTGTGTTTTCTTTGATATTTCTTTCGCGTTTTAGTTGTGTTATGAATGACGCCTTTTGTATTAGTTTCGTCGCCTTGCTTCTCGCCAGACCGAGTTGCCTGTGTCTCTATCTTTGTCTGGGTGCGGTCACCCCGGGTCGGGCACTTCCTTCCCCTAGGGGTAAATTACCTCGTCTGCGAGCCGATTACCTTTGCGGACATTTCTGTCCGCGTTACCTCCGAGACGAGAAGGGACAAGATGGACCCTTCGGGGGAAATCTTCGTTACAACGTATATTAGGCGATATCCTAATCTAACACCGAATAATATTACATTTGAAAAGGTTCCTGAACAACCTGACTTTATCTCTTGTGGATTATATTCAGCAGCATTTGCTGTCTCTATAGCTTTTGGACATGACCCATTCAATATAAAGTATTGAACAGATACTCACCAAATTTGTAGGCACTGCATGAGAATTATTAATGAAAATATGTTACTACCTTTTCCAGAAGAATAAATACTTCTGTATTAATATTGTCGATGCTATAGAGGCAAAAGTATCATCGTTTGGCAGGTCTTGACACTGAGTAATGAAATTTGTTCATGGATTTGAACAAAGAGATGAAAGTTCGTAAAAATAGATGGAGAAGATACATGATTAAATGGTGTACAAAAAAAGACTGCAAATTGAAATTTGCAAATTGCTTCCTCAAGATTCTCAAGGTGCACGGTGCTCAGGATGCGCGATGCTCAAGATGCACGGTCATCAAGATGCACGTTGTTTTTCATGGTATACAAAAGAAGGCTGCAAAATAAAATTTGCAAATTGCTTCCTCAAGATGCTCAAGATGCACGGTGCTCAGGATGCGCGATGCTCAAGATGCACGATGCTCAAGCTTCCTCTATGAAGTGATACTTAATTTTGGATCACTCTCACTCAACAAACACCAAGAATTCGTGAAACAAATTTTAAATATGCCAAATTTTTGACAAACTTTATACCGTGATATATACAAAAAATTTGTTATTGTTGTAATCGGTAATTTTTTTTTTCATTTTTTTTATGAGATGCGTGTTGGTTTATTTTCTCGTGGTGCATCTCGAAAACAAAGGTGTTTAACACTTTCATAAGGCTGAAGGCCAATTTGACATCATCTTAAGAGGTTCGAAAATATGCTTTATGTGAACGCGGAAAACTCGGAGGAGCTAGAGATCGGAACGAGTGAATATTCCGGGGAGCGATAAAATTCACGAGGCTTGGTCTTTTTTTTCCTTTTTTTTTTTTTACTGGACGTTCGTTGCCGAGGTCGATTGTACGAAGCGTCGATGAAGATTCGACTTGGGAGATTAAGTTTGATTAGGTCAATTCATGAGGCGGTTGCAAATATGTTAAATCATCCGCGGGGCATTCGTTTGCCGATGGCGAATGCGCTTAACATCAGGGAAGCCGATGGAACTCAGTTCGAGTTCACAGGTTGTTTCAACCTGGTGAATTCTCAAGGCGGGTGCGGGGCGGGTTATGATCTTCCGCTGGACGTATGCCCGCCGAGAGCATACGTACGAAGCACCAGAGAAGCTGGCGTTGCAAGGCTTCGAGGTCGATTTTCCCAGGACGAGGTTCGCGGTAGTGAAGGTGTCCGAGAGGCGGACGAAAGCAAGACGCGACGGATCATAGATAGGTCTTAGATCCGTGAGAATCGAAAAATTTCCCCGGGTCGCGAATAGTTCCTGCCTACGGTCACCAGTCTACATGCTAACTCTGAGGTCGGAAAGCCAGCGCAATGCAGGTACCTTGCTCAGGATTAGGTCCTATCCACGAACTCAGGCTGTTCGGAGAAGTTCGACTTGAAGAATAATCTTAAAAGTCCATTACTCGGTGGAAGTACTCACGATGAGTGGAGATAAGATAAGTGGTCGGAATAATGATAGGAGCTCCCGTTGCACGCCCTTAAATAGAAAAATGTCACGAGAGGAGAAATTTCCCTTCCGCGATGCTGGTCGAGGTGACCGGTGGGGATTTGGTCAGGTGGGGTGACCACCGGGATCAAGAGACGAGTTGGTAGAGTTCCCACCGTTGGGAGAATATCAATGTTAAAATTGTTACTTAATGCAAATTGGTGGGGTTATTCAGGTATCAGGAATCGAGGCGGGGCCAGGAGGATTCTTCGTCAGCTTTGGAAGGGCGTGACAAGTAAGGCGGGCCGATGGGCCGTCTTATTTGCGTTGAGCCGCGAAAGCCTTGGTGTCAAGGTGTGGCGAGAGCGCGCTAATGAGGCGGTTCTCATGAGAGCGATGGCCTACTGGCGCCGCTTACCTCGCTCGGTCGAGCGTTCCGTTACAATATATCACAACATATTTGAATATAATTCTGCGTAGTAAACCTTTTCAAAATCAAATTATAAACAGATTTATAAAAATCGAGCTGATATAGATTTTGCAAATGGAAAATTTGAAACTCGATAAATAAGTTGGAATTTTATTCAAAACGCTGCAAATTGCTGCCCCAAGTTTTAGCAAGATGCTGAAAGATTCCTCTATACGGAAGCCAAAGTAGAATAACACCTCATAGAGGAAGCTTGAGCATGGTGCATCTTGAGCATCGCGCATCTTCAGCACCGTGCATCTTGTTGTTATCAAATGTTTTGATTTTTTAGGGCTATTTTTGTAAGGTTGTTCATTGTATTCTTAGAAGGGTGTCGAATCATTTTAGGTAGACTTGGCCAAGAACTTTTTGGTGAGATTTTCGCAACCAAGTTGTTTTAGGTTTGACTTCGAGCATGAAAACAGGCATCGCTATCAGAAAGCAATGAATATTTTCCCTGTAAAATCATTCACAAAAATGTTGCTGCTACCAACAATTTTAGAAAACTTGTTGCTCTATGATAACTTGCTCCTTTCGGAGCACAACTCTCAGCCACACGATTCTCATGTCACTCATCGACAAGATTTTTGTGATGTCGCTTTGCGATTAAATTAATACCAGAGTCGATATTGATTATGGTGTGAATGAAAAAAATTGTGGGTTCAGGAAAAGGGCAAATTTTGTGCAGCCTATTCATTTACGGAGCATATCCCACCTTCACCGGAGCATGTTGGTTTTTGCCGCTGCAAATAAGCATTTGTGAGGTTATGACGAGCTGTCAAGGCTATAAGCACAGTATTCGTCCCCTACTTTATCAATCGTACTGATTTTAGGCTCAATCGCAAGAGCACCACGTAATTAGTCGGCATGTTGATTTTCAGGTCGCTACACGACTCCTCGGCTCTGCGGTTGGCTGAAATGTCATCGAAATTTTCTTCCCCACCATCGCGAATTGCTTTACTACGAGAAGGTATCGACTCGGCGAACGCTCGGAACAAGCATAAATGTCTGCTCGCCCCGAGCGTTCCCCCGAGGAAATGAATGGTTTAATAAAACCATTTATTTCCTCTATTCAGACTGTTTTCCTCAGCGGTATATATGTTACAGAAGTCGTTTTGCGAATAATTTCTTGACATGATTAGGCATGAAATACTAGTCTAATGGGTGGAATGTTCTTGCAATAGCACTGACTTAAGCTCTAGAACTGAGAGGAAATCGAGGGCATGCTATCTTTCCAATACTTGTAATTAAAATGGTGTTGCGTACGTAACAAATTTCGCAATCGTGGCCAACAATTACAATAGGCATTGAAAACTATGTTGTTCGTTTCGAGACCTGGAATGATTACATGAAATTATAATGGTGATAACTTAGTTTGTCTGCTTTCACTTGATAGCTTGGTGATTCAAAATATTTCTTTGTTACAGATGTTGATGTTTTTACGCGTTTTTTGGACGTCTCGTGCTTACGACCCGTCCGATACGTCATTGAAGGATGTTTTTCCACCTGAAGGACAATTCGAAGCATTTTATCTGAAGGGACCCCGGAGTCAGGAAGAAAACGCAGTGAGACCACCTCACCTCCACGGCTCATTCAACAAATACCGAAATCCTGCTCTCATTAATGCTCCTAATGGCGCTGCGTATGGCTTCCGATTCGATGGGAAACGTCGCTTCAATTACGACTAAGTAGAAGTGCAACATCCGTGATCAGCTAGAAAATCTCGCTGAGAAGAATAAAGTATCGATCCTATGCATCTAGACTTACGGCTGAAACTTACTTGAATTAAAAAATATATGTAGACAACTGGAAAAAGTGGAGAAATAGTAAAATTTTGGCAATTATTCCTCGATTTTGGAGAGATTTTATCTCAATGAAAAATAATCTCGGTATAATTATTGGGCAGATTCCGACTCACTCGGCTCTCGAGCGGTGTGAGGGAAGAGGGAAGAAAATGCTTTTCTTCCCTGGAGCAGGAGATATGGTATGGGAAGGGGGAGCGGTGAAGGAAATGCACGGGGTAAGTACGGCAGGACGGGGGTGAGGGAGCGGGGAGGGTATGGTGGCATTCTTTGTGATGCTAATTTATGATCTTTTCCCCCATATTCGACGTCCTCCCCTCAGATTTGTATAGAAATTGTTGAGACGAAGTGAGAAAAATGTATTGCATCTGACTTGGTGATAAGATTTTCGAAGAGATTGACAAGCTATCGGCATGCGCGGGAGGAAAAGCTTGTTTGAGAACAATTAGCGCGTCCGGTATCGGAAAGGACCGTATGATACTTATAGAGTTTTTTCAATTTTACAAAGGGCAAACCAAGAAACCCATCGATAGATTTCCGATGTTAACGGAAATGTACTTGCATCACTTCGCAAGTTCGTGCTTATCAGGAGACGCGGCAGCGGCTCGACGCCAAGTATTAATTTGAAAAAAAAGCGTAGCGTGAGCCGGCCGTACTCTTATATACAGTAAAATAGGCGTTTTATGACATCACAGAAAATCATTTTTTACTGCCGGAACGTGAGCCTCGGGTCAAAATGACCCCAATTTTAAAAAATTCATATCTCTGATAGAATTTAACGGAAAAGCATCATCTTGGGCTCATTTTTTTCGTTTCGTAATGCCGGAACGTGAGCCTGGGGTCAAAATGACCCCGAGTTTGAAAAATTCATATCTCTGATAGAATTTAACGAAAAAGCATCATCTTGGGTTCATTTTTCCCGTTTTTAAATGCCAGATCCCGTGAGCCTGGAGTATTTTTGCTCAAGATAAATAAAAGATTATAATAAAATATCAAAATAGGTAGATATTAAGCCTACTTAAACAACTTGAATATTATTTCAATAGCTTACTGTTAGAAGTGACTTGTGGTCCAAATGGTCCAAATATCAGGCTCGAGACTGTGGGTACTAAGGATCGATTCCTGAAAGAATAATTTTTTTTCTCATTTCTTTTTTTTTTTAATGCAATGAGATAGTTTAAAATAAATTCCGTGTAATATTTGAATGTTCATTCTCACGTTTATATTCGTATTGATTTTTTAGAATTAATTTATACTACAAACCAAGATTTTTTAAGACGCTGAAGGTACAACGTTAGGCTCCGACGAAAAATCCATTTTCTATTAATTTTTCCTTCAATTAAAAAATCATCACCATTTTCATATGGATTTTGTCTATGGTTTAAAAAAAAAAAATCGTTCAATTTTCTTGACCAAATATTTAATAAGAATCGTGAGATCTGGTAAAAAAAAGGATCTCGTTGCATGAAAACTATCCAAGCTTCAGCATCGTAATTTTTCGAAGCATTTCTTGGAGCGACTTGGCTTTCGCTTAGAACATTTCGAAGAATCCCATGGAATATTTCGTTGATATTGTTCAGTAGGGACCAGCAAAAGAATTAGAGATTGATCAACTCGTCTCGGATGCACTTTTTTCAGACTTTTTTTTGAGACATTAAAAAATGCACATTTTAGCGCCCAAGGGACACAAAATTTGGACATCTGAGTTCAAGCCATTGGCATATGATATATGCGGATAGAAAAAAAAACGGGCACGACTGTTTTCTATCATTTCGAGTGTGCTCTTTCAAATGGTGATAGTTCAAATAGCGTCAAACAATATTATATCATAGAAAACTTGATAATACGCCAAAAAGACGTGATTTTTCGATTACGGTGTTTTTGAAATGTTTTTCTATTGGTCTCTGTCGATTTTTTCATCATGCTTAAAACTAATTAATATAACCTCGAAGTGTCAAGTAACGATCCATGGGGTTGTTCTTATATTTTACGATATCCATTGGCTTTAGACATGAAAAAACGTCAAGGAACAAAAAAACATTTCTTTTCAAATGACATCAAACAGTTGCGTCATTTTTGCGTATTTTCAAGTTTTCTGTGATATACTTTTGTCCGGCCCAATTCTGTACATCGCCATTGGAAAGCTGATGGTGTTTATCGTTTATCGATGAAATCGTTAAAAAAAAATCATTTCAAGTGATATATTTAGGAAAAATGAGGTAAAACAAACATATGGAGAAATTATATTTATCTTCAACCTTTTATTTTTCCAGGTATTTCCGGTAATGTTTGAAGCATATCCTGCATTCTTGATTTCCATGATTGATGTTGATCATGTACAGTATGTACTACATTTAAAAAATGTGTAGCCCTGAAACGGGCTGGGGCTTGAATGGTTACGAAACCATTGTTCCCATGCTGGAAATTGAAAGAATAACATAAAAATATTCAAAATATTCGAACACGTTCGAACACGTATACATTCCGAATCCATCTAGATCCACACCTATAAAAAAAATACTAAGAAAAAGAAATGATCGTTGTTTCGAAAATTTCACCAAGAACAATATCCTGAATGTAAGAAATTTAAAAAAATGTGGAAATGCAAACCATTTTGTTTCCTACGTGATACAAACCATCAAAATGAAACTTTCTGCTTTCTGATTTGATCCCTGGGAGAAAAAAAAACACAAAAAATACAAACATTAATAAAAGATAGAATTTTCAAATAAATATAAATAAAGCGACAGATTTTAAAACAAACCGGCGCCGTTTTATCCAACTGCGTGACTATGCAATGTTGAACGCTCAAAGCTTCGCATTCTTCCGCATCCTTTTCGTCTTTATCCGCGCTTCGTTGTTATTTGCGTTGAACGACTTAGCCAAGGAATAGCCACGCATGACGATGTAAAAATCAACGATTTTTCGTGTTGTTTCCTGCCGATGCCCCACACATCCAACCATCGGCAAACCGCTCAGTTCAGCTAGTCTCTCCACGACTGTGTGGAGAGTCTCGATCTTGACGCCGAACTTGCCTACAACATCAAGAACTGTTGACTCCATTATTTCCGTCAGGCGGAACAAATCTTCACTAGGACGCAACAAACCCCCGTACTGCTCCATGAGCACGATCATGGCGTCCCTTGACTCAGCTGGTTCGCAGTTGCCAGATTGTAATGTCTGAAATCACTCTGGACATTTAATTTGCTTCAACATTTTGCGAACTACAAAACCAGCGAGATAGGCCTGCACCTCAGAACTTGTACGAGATACGTCATACGTATGATCATGTACGCTATTGTTCCAAAAACTCATGGAACACGATAACTCGTAATCATGATCTCGCTGTTACGATTCCTTCGGTGCATCCTCAGAATGACCTTTCTCGAGCAAGCGATCGAGTTTTTTCAACCGCTCAGTACGGGGTTTTCTTGCTTCCGTTAAGGATTCTTTTGACTGCATCAACATTTCCAGTAATTCCGTGCCACTGACGTTGGAATTTCTTGGCGGCTTTATCAGAGAATAGCTACTGAGCAAACGAGCCAACCGCGAACATGTCTCAGGATCCGGATGGTCGTTCCCTCCGAGTCTGCTGCGCACAACCCCGAAAAATCTCTGAAAGAAGTTTTTAAATCAAATTTCACTTCTGCTTCGGGTACATTCGATCATTGCTGGAATAATGAACAGTCTGTCGAGTCGGGGTGCAACATCCAGTGCACTAAGGCTTGTTTGAACCACATAGGAAGCAAATGGGATGTACCTCCAAGGCATCTTGATTTGAACGAGCAGTCATGAGAGAGTCAAAGTTATCTTCTTTCTGAAGAGCTTCGAAAATCTCCAATGTACCACCCAAAGTAACTTTCAAGCCGTTGATAGTACTTGCAGATACAGGCATCTCTTTACTCTTTGTAATGGACCCCCATTGCCTCAAGTACGCATCGAACTCAATTATTGCCTAGGTACAATAGGAATAATGAGGAGAAGTTAGATGTCATGCGAGAAGCAGAAAGTTAAAGTAGGCAAGAATATGAAAAAGTGTAAATCGTTCACGTCATTATCCAAAAATAGCTTTCTCATCGTCTGGGAGTAAAAAATGACAGAAGACGAAAGACGAAAACCCAACTTTGAAGATGAACAGAAAAGTGCACGATGATTTGGGAGCATTGCGCTTTCGATGGCGAACAGAAGGCAGGAATCATATCACCTATGCAGAGGGAGCAAGATAAACGAAAAAGCAAATTCGATTAACCCTAGCATTGACAAAACTCACCTTTTTTCATTGTCTCACCAATGAAATTCGTGTACTTGAGAAGGACACAAATGTTCATGTTCAAGCCGGGAAGATTTCGGTCGACCGAAACTCCTTGACCGATTCCAATTACAACTCAAAAATTCCGTCTTGCAAGGATTTAATTTTTGAATTTCAATTGTGATAAAATGCATGATGTCGTTGTGCGAATGACCATTGAAGTTCCAAATTCCCACATCAAAGATCATATTGTTGACTGTCGGGTCGAGCGACGGAAAAAAAAGGAACTCTGGCTGTTGTTTTTCTCTGAAATCATGAGCTTCAAGTCAAAGGTAGCATTGCCTTCAGAGTTCAAAATTATAAGAAAGACAAAATACAGAGAAAGGTTCGTCTTTTTTACCGAGCGCTAGAGCTGCCGTCATTGTTAAAAAAAAAAGAACCGATAATCCGCAGCGAACCGTTGAGATCCCAATGCAAATGGCCTGACCCTGACAGTCCGGGAGCATCCACGTTCATTGAGCTGAATGCTAGAAACAATTCGCTATCATGATATATAGAATAGTAAGTGGAAAGCTAAATAATTAATATGTAACAAATTCTTTCGTGAATCTATGTTTCTTTCTCAAACAGTCAGAGTCGTCGATGCCACCCTAAGTTTTACTAAGCCAAAAATCAATCGAAATGCAACGATTCCAACAGAAGTTAGATGGACGACATCTATTCGACGCAGTTTAACTTTTCCCCAACAAAATCACAATTTTGCGCGATGGGAAATCATAAGAACGAAAAACAACACGGACAGGAAAGTCGGAAATCATTGGTATATTTGATATAGCCTTTTTAAACGAACTTCACGTTGTGGGCAGTCTTCTGAACCGCGCAAAGCTTCTGCAGGTGTGCGTGACATCATGGCTGCGATAAGTTTGTCCGTTCTATCGCATAATTTTTGAGCGGCCTCGGAATCCATTAAACCTGGACACTCAGGCTTTTTCCGATATATTTCCATCGCAACTTGAACTGACAGTGAAAACAGCTGAAATTATGAGAAGAGAATATTTAATTTTACGTTTTATCGAAATTGAATCCAAAGGTAAAATCATACTACACAGCTCAAACATCAAGAAATCAAAATAATACATGCCTGGAAAGCCAACGGCACATTTATTTTCTGGTAGCCGATCGGATTCAAGTGAGTCGGCGTGAGTTTGTAGGCGATCTTCAAGTTCGGTTTCATGAGCTGCTCGTACTTCAGCAGTGATTTCCAGTGCTTCTTTAGTACAATACTATCAGGTGTCTGAAATCATACGAAATGAGTCATCTTCTGCCGAATCATCGCAGATCATTCAACATAGATTTGGTACAATGTAGTCTTTCTCATGCATGTAATTCAAATTCTATACTCATGAAAAAATTTTCACGATGGTACACTGGTAGTATGTACGTTCTATCCATGCTGTTGGCAAGAATATTAACTTGTATTTCTTACCTGAAACGATCCACGGGCAACGATGCTATTCCGAAAGCATTTGATGAGGTGCGGGAAATCGGATATCATCCAGAGACGTTCATTGCGTTCGCATGGGTGCTCGCAACTTAGTTTTCCATCTTCTATCCTGAAGATACTCCACACTCCTCTATTCCATTGAGCTCCGTCCGTGGTGACAATATCGACGTGAAAGCCGGCGTTATCTAGCAGCACAATGCACTCCAAAATGAGTTTGTGCAAAATCATTCTCGTCACGGAGCCCTTGGTTAGGAAACAACCAAGGTATTGCAACCAAGATCCTCGAAGTGGCTGAAACATAAAAACTAAAGCATGGTCGGCAGGCATGTTCTTTTTGTCCTCGGAGGTGTGGTCTCCAAGATTGACAAACCCTCTGAATTCCAACGTTTGTTTGTTGAGCGAAATAGCTTCACTTAATTTCATCCCATCGACCAAAAGTGTGCCTGAAACATCGAATTGAAAAACAAAACGAGTTTGCGAATGTTGAATATGTTTTGAATTGTGAAGTGAAAAAGATCCAGCAAAGTGGGCCAAAATATGGCATGAATGAAAAACAAAATAAGACAAGCGCGATGCATCTAAAAAAAACATTACTTAATTAATTGATTCAATACCTCGTTTCTCACAAAAATGCATACGTGAAGCTTTCGTCGTCATGCCCTCAAAAATCGTTTCCTGGAATCCATACGCCGATGTACTTATCTTCTGAACATACCAGCTCAAAGTTTCTCGGCAAGGAAGTGGCAGAATTTGATGATCCCGAATGTGATCGTACAATCCGCTGTTCTTGATGCGCATCAACAGGCATTCGTAAATCCAATCGATTGTGTACCTGCGGCCCGACTTGTTCTTCACCTTCGCGGTTTCGAAACAAGTTCGCATGGCCTGTTGTTGTGCTGCTGTTGAAGGAGAGATGTTGTCCTCAAGCGCATTTTTCTCGATTCTCGAGCAAGTCTGTTTCAAATTCGCCACGTCAGCCAGAACCTTTTGAGTCTGGAAATTGAAATATTTCGAAAACATTATAGAAAATCCTTGAAACTACATATCAAAAATGCACAAATCGTTAAGTTATCATTAATTCAATTTCATTTGTGAGCGGAGTTGTTTATGTATAATCATACCTTCTGTTGCAGACGTTTGAACTTCATCCGTTCCAAATTTGCCTTTTTTTTGCTGTATCTCGTTGAAGCACAAATAGACCGCGTCGTTGATTTTCCTTTGCAGCATTAGACGAAGGCGTTGACAAGCCAAATGCTGGTGGTAAGGACGATGAGACTAAATCTCGTACCACAAGCCGCTCAGTGTGGTATTTTCAAATGCATAACGACTTCAACAACAGAAAAAATTCAAATTTTTTTGTTGAAAATTTTAGATTTTGAAAATTTGTTGTTTTCAAATCTGGACGATATCGTATGTGAAATTTTGGAGGAAAATCGTTTATTTCCATTTTAATAGCGTTTTTGCCATTTTCGGGCCGAAAAATGTATTCCCTTAAATCTTTGACGAACTTTGACCACGATGGGTGGAAAAACGGTTCACTGGATCAACTTGCAAATTTAGGGTGTTATTGTGGATACATCGAGCTGTAAAATTTATGCTTCATATTAGTGTTTCCATGGATATTTTCGAATTAGCAGTAGACTTTCTGGAGACTTGTAAAAAGCCGTTTTTTCACTCTTTTTTTGAGTGAATTTCCGGAATGGGAAAATAGAAATTCCTCTGACAATGGGGACGTGTTTCCATAGCGCATAAATTCAAGTTTCCAAAACCATCGCCAGACTTACTGTGCGATAATCTGTTGCCGAGATATCGATGATTGGAAAGGAAATTGTCTTTTTCCATTCAACCGTCGATATCTCTGCAAAAAAAATCGCACATGGGCACGTAAAGAACAAAATTGAAGCTCGATAAACAAGCCATTCGATACTTGCATTGAAACGAGGTGAAATTTTTTTTCCAAGTCCATACACGATCGTGAAGAAAAGAAAAAAAATGCGAATATGTTCTTTCGAGATGTTCCATCAGTTTTCTCAATAACCAAAATGTATTGTAAAAAAATGGATCGAGATCTCAAAAGAAGAAGAATGAAGCTTCAAAATGTTAATTTTTTTATCTTGATATGACTATTTTTCACTGAGATACAGCCTTCCAAACTTTGGTGAAAAAATGAGAAAAATTTCTTTTTCCTTTAACTGTTTCCAGTAGTGTATAATATTTAAATATTCAAGGCCAAAAGTTTTTATCTTTTGTCTTCCATGCCTGTTCCGCTGCAAATTAGAGCGCGGTTCAAAACTTTAAGGTGGCGAAGAATGTCTTCCATCGATGTTGCCCGATCATCCAATCGTACGATGGTATCCGCGATGGTCCGAACCTATTTTCAAAGTTTTAAGTATGAAGGTTTAATATCTCCGTTGGTGTGAAACGAAAAGAAAAGAGAACTGGATAAATAACTGAAAGGCCGAATATAATCCGAGCAACTATACCTGTAACGTAAGATCTGGGGCCACCTCCAGATGAAGCTGTGGATGAAAATTTACCCGACCCCACAGAGTAAAAACCACTCCCGATGGATTTAGAGTCCACGCCCACGACTCTGGTAGAACTCCTGCATTCAACTCCTCCTTTATAACGTCAACGCCAAACAGAGTCGTAATCGTCTCCGCATCGTCTGGGACTTTTTCCTTCCACGGTTGGGTGGGCGAATATGGTGGTGAATGCTGGGTCTCGACAGCGGCTGCGTTTTCATGCTGAATGATTCCTTCTTCGTCGTGCTGAATGATTCCTCCTTCGTCGTTCTGAATGACTTCTCCTTCATCGTTATTGTTGTTCTGAAAATTCTCGAAATGTCAATACGAATCAGTTACTAAAACTAAAACCGCATGGGACAATAATTGAACGCTCAGGCGGACAGAAAATAGGCACACCTTGAATCATTTTTTTCCGCTACCAATGTTTTTTCTTATTCGATAATGCATATTTTTTTATTTCAGTAACATCAATTATTGATCAGGAAATTCGTGAATTGCATGAGCAATTTTTCGGAAATCGATAAACTTTGCATATCAATACTATCAATATTTTTCGGGAAATATCTATGAATATAAATGAATCAAATACAGAATTTAGGTTCTTCCTGTATCAACTTGACTCCAGAGTGTTGCAAAAAATGAATCTGTTCTTTTGATACCTGAATATCGAGGTATCGTGGGGTCAGATCTTATTCGCAGACTCCATATTTTTGCCAAGAATGAAACTGCATCCGTTCCGGTTTGTCGCTGCAGCCAATTCCATAAGAATGCTTACCTCGCAAGTCATCGGTTGCTCTTGGTTAGATTTTGGTAAAGCGTTTCTTCCAAACGCCACCTGACCAGAGGCGACTCGTAGACAGTACCATCCAGCAAAACCGTCGTGTCACATTTCCTGATGTCATCTTCGGAGAAATGGAACTCACACACAAACGGACTGATGTCCAACTCGCAGTTGAGGATGTTTTTCCATTGTGTGCGCCGGTCAATGCTCTGTAAAAACACAAGTTATGTGTAATTTCAAGCAAAAATTGTGACAGTGGGCAAAAAATCATATCTCGGCAAAGGACTGAGGAAACGCCATGTATCTGGGCTTGAAATCAGCTACACAGAATATACTCCCGGGGAAAACATCAGCATCGTACTCGGAACTACCAAAGACAAACATTTTCTGCTCACAATTTATGCTAGAATCTTGCATTTTTCAAGGCTTTTGGTAAAAAACCGAAAATGGTATTCCCGTGTAAAATGAAGATTCTGGCACGTGTTTACGCTTCGTTTCAGCTAAACAAACCGTGGCACTGAAAAACAAATCATCATTTTACTGTCGTCAACGAGAGACGATCGATTTTCGTTTAAAAATTTATGAAAAACCGTCATTTTCAAGCAAAAATCGTGGTAATGGGCGAAAAATCATACCTAAAAAACCTTGGCTTAAAAGACATCTCGCCTAAAAAACCTTACCAAGCCAAAAATCCCCTTGACGGGGAAAAAATCCGGGACAAGTCCATTTGTTGGTGAGCCCCTTTTCATTTCTCTTCACAGATAAATCTACTCGCCCCAAAAACCTTGGTAAAAAACATCTCGCCTGAAAATACCTTGGGAAACCTCGCCAAAAAAATTTGAGACCCTTCAAAGAAAGAGAACCTACAAAACCTTGGTATTGAAAAACATCTCGTCTAAAAAAACCTTATACAACAAAAAATGCTCGCAAAACAATAATGGAAAAATGGATCATTTACGTTCAGCACTTAAATTTCTGATACCAATAAGAGGACAAGTTATTCGTTGAAGTCTGAGAATCGATTCAC